>OZ010796.1:79665254-79898358 GCA_963932465.1 Maratus speciosus | reverse complement strand
TTTTTACAAGAAAATTGTAATTTTCGCATAACCATAAGATATTATTTTTATTTTTGTAATATTTTTATCGATATTTCACACATTTTTTATAAACAGAAAATTATACAAAAATTTCCAGTTATGCATCTTTAGAATCTATATAATCTCAGTTAATGGCATGAAATTCCATGAAATAGATTATGAGAAAATCTATTTTTAAAAAAAACAATAAAAAACATTTTTATCATAAAATATCAATATTGATAAACTGAAAATGGGGGGAAATATATTATCAGACAGGTAGCCATATCTGGGGGGGGGGGGGGAGAAATCAGAAAATTTGATTGAAGGCATGTTTCCAATGCTTATCCGGACATAAGATTGTCACCCCTTTGTCCACATTTATTATTTTGAAGTTTCGTATATATATATATATATATATATATATATATATATATATATATATATATATATATATATACATATAAACTTACATGCACCGTTTAAATATTACTTATGAAAATTGAGTAATACTATTCAAACTTGTTGACTAATGGGTAGCATTTCACAGTGTAGTCTCTGGTTAGGTTTAATGCCCTACAGTGAAAGCGACAGACCGCAATACTTCCCCGATCTCGGCTGTTTTTCTGTTTGCGTCATTTCGACAATTTTGTGAACTAAGCGTATTTTGATTACTTGACGGCCAAGAGGGTGTCAGTATTGAAGCCTGTACATTTCGTTGTTTGCATGTAGAACCCATTTTAGAACTACTTTTAAATAGTAAACACCGTTAATAACTGAAAATATCTTATCATTCTTAGTTAACTCCAGTTTTCACAGCAACATATTTTTGTGTCAGCTTTAACACTAGTTTTCTTAATGATGTTAGATAAAACTAGTATTGACTACTTTTTGCTAGTTTATATTAAAATTAGTTAATACTCGTTTTGACAAAGTGAAGTAGCTGCAAATATTTTTATCTGATTATGAGTTGTGAAGATAAAGTATTCACGAAATGCATTGAAATGAAGGTGAAACTTTATATTAAACAACTGATACCGTAAATTTTATGATGAAAAATTTTATATGAAAATTTAACTTTCTTCTGATGTATATTTCACATACAAAATTTTATGATAAAAAATTTTATCTGAAAATTTAACTTCCTTCTGATGTATATTTCACATACAAGGATATTCCTTCTAGTCAATCGATTTCACATAAGTGATCGATAGTTTAGTAACAGATAAAGGGCACTTATCGGTACGCTACATACTCGTAGCTTTTCTATTTGTACAATGATAGTATATGACCAACAAGTTGCTCTTCTTTCCGGTGAAAGATGTTACTATACCTCTGTAACATAATTAAGAGACCAGGACCCGTGTCTTTTAGCAAAAAGAACATAAATGGAATATCCTAAAAAATAAGGCGATCACTGTAATTGATCCCTGTTTAAACAGCAGAGTTTTGGTAGAGAATTCAGGAAGTGTTGGGAAGTGTTTCATAATCTATGCTTGAGGCATGATTTTTCTTTCTAGTTTTTTAACATTCGTGTGTTTAAAAAGTGCCTTATACGGAGGATTGACGTGGTGCTCTGTTCTTTTGATAAAAGTACAATAAACACTTTCAGATCTTCGTTTTGAGGAAATCCAGTAGAAGCTTATTTTTGTTTTTTTTATTTTTTGCTAATATTCTATATTGCTTTTTATGTTGATATAGTGAAAGTTTTCTTGCAGGTGGAGTTCCGACAAACTATTCTTAGTTTAGTTTGTTTCATGTTTATACTCTCCATTAAAAAAAGTAATCGCGGCATTGGTGTTGGACTACAGAGACACCTCTTCCAAAATCTTGCCCCCTGCATGGATTCTGTTTCATGAGCAACCATGGACGTGATCGCGTTGGACATCCCCCCCCCACACACACACCTCCCGATAATTGCATAAATAGCTTCCAGTCTACTCATTGTTTTATTTCATTGAAGAAATGTCCAGCTTTCACTAATATTATGAATTTTCGTTCTTATCTCAATTGCAGTAGTGGAAAATTGGCGCAGAGGCGGAGCCTATCGACACCACTAAATTTTAGTAGTATTTAGCGACTTATCTAATGACATAATTTTCGAGATTTTATTAAGGTGAATAATACAATAAACAATAAGCGGTGTCAATAGGCTCCTCCTCTGCGCCAATTTTCCACCACTGCAATTGAGAAGTATTGATCTGTTATATAAGCCATATAAAAACATAAGTTTAATATTAAAAAGCTGCTATCTTATTTTGTTTTTAGTTTTTTAGTTTTTTAGTTTTATAAGCATTTTAACAAGAAAAATATTTAGTAACCCATTTCTGTTCCTAAATGAACGTTAACACACTAGTGCTATATTCACCTTGAGTTAAATAATTAAAATACATATAAAAGCACAAATAATTGTACAAAAATTACTTTCAGGTGCATAAATATAATACAAAGATATTTAAAATACAAATTAAAAATAAATTTAAATACATCAGAAAAACCTTGAACGTTTTCAACCATTACAAGGCCGTCATCAGTAGGATTTAAATATTATCATTATTTTCTTCGAGCTTATTCAAGATTTGTCCAGAAGAAAACATTGTGTAATTTCAATGTTGTACGTCAGATGAGATGCCAGATAAAGTTATTCAAATTTTCAAGAAAACGCCCTTTCATCTTTTATTCAGCAAATATCTCCATACTTTTCTTCTGGACAATTCTCGAATAAGCGCAAGGAAAATAATAACAACATTTAAATCCTACTGATGACAGTCTTGTAATCGTTGAAAACGTTCTAGTTTTTTCTGATGTATTTTAAGATATTTTTAATTTGTATTTTAAATATCTTTGTATTATATTTATGTACCTGAAAGTAATTTTTGTACAATTATTTGTGCTTTTATATGTATTTTAATTATTTCTGTTCTTGTATGGTTATTCTTTCATTTCTTTATTTAAATTTCTGATTTCATCATGTTTGAAAATAAAAAGAAGGTTGGCAGCTATACTATTAAAAGAGGCATCCACTCTGTCCAATTTTTTCATACATGATTGTTATAACATTGAGCTTCTTTTTAGAGGTTTCTTCAAAACATAGTAGAAACCTACACCAAATGTTATTTTTATTGCAAATATAGTAAAATCCTACTACGAAATTTTTCTTCTCAAATACTGGTCTTCAAAAATCGGACCCACCGTACACCTGTATTAAGGCTGTTCTCAAATCCAAGAGGGCAACTTTATGACATAAGTTTTAATTTATTTTTGTTCGGAAATGCATGAAACTAGCAGGTGTTGTTGTTCAGAAACTATGTAATCAAGCTGTTTTTTCTGTTATTTTGTTCAGAAAATAGTGCCAAAGTGGGCGTTTAGAACCGAATTTCCGCGCGAAAGTAGAATAAGCACTCAAGAAAGGGTGAAAACGTATTTGTTACGTGATCGAAATCGCTTATAACTCAATAGGTAATTTATTTATCAAAAAAGGGAAAGCACATTTCGATTCCAAATTGCTTCCATGGTCAGGTTTTCAAATTTTATATATTTCCGTTAAAAAATTAATTTGTAAATGTGTCAAAACATTTTGTGCTTGTTGAGCAGAGCAGTTGAGAACAGCCTTAAGGTCATTCGTGAGTTTATTCCGAAAGGATACTCTTTACTAAATCAGTTGCGAAACATTAGAATTTCAAGAGTATTTTTACAGGTAAATCAACTTTTACAAGTAAACATTGTTGTTTTTCATAAAATAAATGAAACTATGTTACTCGAGAATTTAATTTATTTCTGTGCAAAAATTAATGTGATTTTTTTACAAGTATAATTGATGTTATTTTTTCCATCTTCGAAATGCAACAACATCTGTTTCCTGGTGACTTTCGTGGTTCAAAATCCTGAAAAAAAAGCAATGCAATAAGTAGTTATTATGAAATGTATATTGCATATAAACACATTTTTTAAACATAGTGTAGTAAAACTGTAATAAAAAACGGAAGTATTTCTGTAATTTACCTGAAAAAAGTTCCGTTGAAATACGAAATAGTACTGGCGTCTCGATTGCCAATAGTATTTCCGTATATTAGTCCGTTTCTTTAGAGTGCAGAAACAGGGTTACCAACATGGTGCCCGCGGAATACCAGTATTTTCCTGCTTCACCTTAATAATTTTCACCTTGTGTGATGGACAATTCCTTTTTATAGATATGTTTCAGAAAATCGATGACATTTAATTACGATAAATAAATGCTGGGTAAACATAAAAATAAACAATGTTTGTTCGTTTAAGGGGAAGCACACTGGATTTTTCGCAAAGTAAAATTTGGTTTATTTAATTAATACAATTCTGTGTTTAAATATGGCGACCATTACTTTAAGAAATATCTGGTAATCAAATCCCTGAATTCCCCTGAGGTGCATGAACTCTGCAAAAGTTTTGGCTTTAAAGCATTTCAGTACAAAATTATGTCTCATTTAGCAATTAAAGAAATATAGATATCCATTTAGGCAAATTAAACCAGATAAATAAAATTCGGTAGTCAAGTCAAGTGAAAAGTATCTAATTGACGTAAAAGAAAAAAAAAATAATGGCTTACGCAAAAAATAGTGCAGCAATTGAAAAACTGAACGCCAATAATTATCCTAATTGGCGTTTCGAAGTTGAAATGCTTTTAATTAGAGAAGAGCTATTTGATGTCATTACTGATCAAGCTCCAGGCCCTTTGACTGTAGATTGGAATAAGAAAGATGGGCACTTATCAATCTTAGTTTTGAAGGTGGGCAAATAATAAACATCAAACATTTAAACACGGCTTGAGAGACATGGGACACTTTGAAAAATATTAAAAAGCAGAAAACCAACGTTTAAAAATGCACAAATAATACGTGAAAAGCAGCAAACAGCTGTTTCGAATCTACTAGCGAGATACTTCTTCAGTGCAAGATAGAGCAAGACACAGCGTGCTAGGAAAAGCAAGGCTGAGCCTTGCTTTGGAAAAATAATAATAATCCAGTACAATATAATAAATTTTACAAAAATAAAAATCACACCATCACTCTGTGTTTTGAAGAAAATGCCTTGGCTAAAACTGCGAAACCACAAGATATAAAACAAATAGACAATGAAAATAAAAATGTTGCGTTGTTAATTGAACGATTCGAAAATAAACAAAATTTTATTGTCGATAGCGGAAGCTCTAACCACATTGCCAACTACAAGGAAATGTTTTCAAAAATGACTATCAACACAGAAACTAATGTAACAGTCGCGAATGGCAATAAGCTAATATCATATGGCTCAGGGAAAATTATAATCCACACCAGAAAAACAACAGGTAGATTACACTTCGTGACGTACTGTTTGTACCTGAGACAAAAACTAACCCAGCTGTCAGTAAACAGGGCCACGAAAAACGGATGCCAAGTGAAATTCGAAAAAGATACATTCGACATTACACATTGCGGGGAATTAATTCTACAAGGTACAATCTATATGAAGTGCAAGTAAATAATGATAATAAATGGGATAGCAATCATGTCAACATTACGCACATTTATACAAATACAAAATGTATCGATTTATGGTACAGGCGGTTAGGCCACAGAAGTTATGAAACAATTAAAGCCATTGTCTATAAACAACTAGTGAACGGAATTACCGTAAACGACTGCAAACACAACAAAGAATGTGAGATATGCATAAAGTCCAAAACCAACGACGCCCCATTTCCCAAATCTGGCGCACATAGAGCCACAAAAAGGCTAGAATTAATACACAGTGACGTATGCGGCCAGATAAATACACCCACCATAGGGGGAACGCGTTACTTCATAACTTTCATTGACGACTATTCCAAATTTTGTGTAATATATTTAATGTCGAGAAACAGCGAGGCATATGAAAAATTAAGGGAGTACATCTCAACCGTCAAAAATAAGTTCGAAAAATTTCCAACCACCATCAGATCCGGCAATGATGCAGAATACGTCAGTGACAAATTAGAAGACTATCTTAAATGTAAAGGAATTGAACACCAGCTCACCGTACCATATTGTCCAAGTCAAAATGGGGTTGTCGAGAGAAACACAGGAGACTGTTAGACATAACCAGAAGCATGTTAAGTGAAGCTAACCTCCCGCATAAATTATGGGGAGAAGCAATTTGCACCGCAAATCAATTGCAGAATCGCTTGCCTTCCAAATCCACTAGCACCACGCCTTACGAGCTTTGGCTAAACAGAAAACGTAATTTAAGATATCTTAAAGTATCCGGCTGTACCGCGTACGCATACATCCACAAATCTAAACGCGTCAAACTAGACGACAGAACAGAAAAAGACATTTTCGTAACTTACGACAACCGAGACAGAGTACAGTACAACGTACAGAATATTTACTAGTGATGGAAGGATTATTTTAGCCAGAACCGTAAAATTCGCGGAAAATAACATGGGTAATTCAAATTCTGATGAAAGTTCGAACACGAATGCGTCAATGTCAGAAATAAACAAACACACACGACAGAACGACGCATGCGTAATCGAATTCGATCTGATACAAAACCAAAATTCTTCAGATACACCGTCCACGTCACAACATACACAACAATTGAGAAGATCAGAAAGACATAATAGAGGTGTGCCACCAGACAGGTTTGCCTATGCAGTCCGGCACGATCCGGTATATGAACCTAAAGGTTGGAAAGACATGCTTAACGTCGAAAACACACAAGAAAAAATGAACTGGATTGAAGCGACACGCGACGAAATAATCTCGCTTATGAAAAATCAAACCTGGTCTTTAGTAAAACCACCACAGGGAGCCAAAGTAATTGGATCCAAATGGACCTACAAGGCTAAATATGATGAATTTGGGAAAGTAAAGCGTTACAAGGCAATATTAGTAGCTCAAGGGATCTACTTTGACGAGACGTACGCCCCGGTAGTATTTAGTATCCCACACCACCTTAAAATTTTTCCTCACTGTCGCAGCCTATCATAACCTTAGTGCCAGGCACATTGATATAAAAAATGCGTTCCTACACGGGGAACTAGAAGAAGAGGTGTACATGTCACAACCGGAAGGGTACGTGAACACAAACGAACCCGATAAAGTTTGTAAAATCCGAAAGGCCATATACGGGTTTAAACAAGCAGCCCGGGCCTGGTACACAAATATTACCGAATCTCTTAGAGAATTAAATTTTATGCAAAGCAGACACATGCCTATTCACACAAGGACAGGGGGAAAACACAGTCTACGTAGTTGTGTACGTAGATGGCATACTCTTAGCGGGAAACAATGTACAAATTGAAGATGTCATAAATAAATTAAAAACACAATATACACTCGAAGATCTGGGGGAAGTCAGTAATTACCTTGGGATAAATTTAAGAAAACACATAATAACTACAGCCTTAACCAAACAACTAAAATAATGGAAATCGTTAAAAGGTTTAACCTAGAGGAATCGATCTGGAAACGGGTTTCTTAAGATCAGAAAAGGATGAAAAACAATGCCAAATAACATAAATTATCTTAAAGGGATCGGCGCATTATTATATATTGCAACAATAACAAGGCCAGACATACTACTGGGCATAAATGTTCTCAGCCGAAAAAATGAAAACCCGTCAGAGAAAGAGAGGAAAGGCGTCAAACACCTGATCCGGTACTTGTACTGCACGAAAGACGTAAATCTCATAATCAGCACTAACGGTCCACCAATTTTGAAAGTGTACACCGATGCCGATTGTGCCGGTGGTACGCAAACTCGAAGATCAACATCTGGGAATTTATTCCATCTAGGGAAAAATACAATACAATGGATCACTGAACGCCAAACATATATCGCGCAATCATCAGCAGAGGCTGAATACATAGCAGCAACGAACGCTGTACAAGAACTAACGTGGATAATAAAACTTTTGGAAGATTTAAATTTACCCCAAAACCTGCCCATAACTATATACGAGGATAAAATTTCATGCATAAAAATGATAGAAACAGAAAAATACTCAAATAAGACGAAACATATAGATTTAAAGTACCATATGATTAAGCACATGAAAGAAAATGGTTCAATAGAATTACGTTATTGTCCGAGTAAATCAATGCTGGCAGACATCCTAACGAAACCAGAACCCAATCCTGAATTTCAAGAAAACCGAGATAAATTAAAACTACAGAACAATCTTCATTAGGGGTTTAAGGGGGAACTTGATGGAAGATATATCATGTAATCCCCTAATAAAGATCCGAAACCTTTTTTCACCATCTGCTACAGAAAATAACATCGTTAAAAAACGAAAGCATTGGAAGAACACTTAGCAGCAAACAGATAAAAATCCAGAAAGTCTGTATTTCGAGTAAATCAAAGCTGGCAGACATCCTAACGAAACCAGAACCCAATCCTGAATTTCAAGAAAACCGAGATAAATTAAAACTACAGAACAATCTTCATTAGGGGTTTAAGGGGGAACTTGATGGAAGATATATCATGTAATCCCCTAATAAAGATCCGAAACCTTTTTTCACCATCTGCTACAGAAAATAACATCGTTAAAAAACGAAAGCATTGGAAGAACACTTAGCAGCAAACAGATAAAAATCCAGAAAGTCTGTATTTCTTCTTTTTTCGTATCATGTGAAATATGTAATGCTTTAGCCACATGCTCGCGCGTATTTTCTACTGGCTTGCATATGAACTTATAAACATTATAATTGACTTATACACTGAACTTTTTTACTAAGCATTTATTTCCTTTTGACTTTAATTTAATATAAATAGCCAATTATACTTAATTGGATGATTGCAACAAAGTGCACAAAATATATACATGTTAAAATTAATGATGTATGCTACGCGATGTAAATGTGTTTTGAAGATCACTTTCCTATCGGCTCTCGACTGTAAGAGAGCCGGAAATATCAAGCTCTTTCTTTTTAATATGTCTAATTAAATTCTCTTCTTTCTTTCCTATCACAAAAGTAGATTCATAAAACATGACACACTCCACAATGATATAAGATGATTAAGCATGGAGTACAACTGTCAATGGATACACGATTGTTGAATAATATTACGTCTCCACGATAATTAATAACGGCCTGACTAACCGGTGCACGATACGGATATCTATAAAAATAGTAAGCGAATTACTTATTCCTCTTTTTTACTATAGTGAGGCAGAGGGCTATTTAAGTGCACAGAATTTTATTAATTGAGGAGCCTGAGAACTTGCGTCAAGAAATGTTAGGCATATATTTTTCTAACAGTGAAGACACGTATTTCTAACACGTGGCTTTTTTTGCATTAGATTACATCTGTACAAATTATATGACATACATCGTTAATATTAGTGCCGTATCTAGCCGGGGGGGGGAGAAGTTGTTATAGTTGCTATTGTCGAATTTATTTAATAGCTTTATCGCTTTATTTAATAGCTAAAATCTGAGATTAAATAATGTGAAAGAAATTGTTTAGAAGTACTGGTATCCATAACCTCACCCCTCTCGTCTTCTTACGACACTGATTAACATAAAGAATTTACAATTAATCCATCTTTAACACTTTCAGCGGCAAAATAATTCTGTTTCTGCAATGTTGAAAGTTCACTAGAACTTCAGAAACAAAATTATTTGGTAATAATTAACTATTTTATAAAATATTAAATTTTACTTTATTCGGGTCAATTCTAAAAGAAAAAAAATCTTCGACAATTTTTGGCAGTTGCAGATAAAAAGTAAACAGTATCATAGAAACTCGACAGAGTTTCTGGCCCAGCATAAGAAAAAACAATCCAATGAACCCTAAAGGTAAGGAATTTCCACTAATTGATGCCAAATGATTTTGCAATTTTTTTTTATTAATCTGTCAAGTTTATATTCTGCGGATTGACCAAGACGGCGCTTTGACACATCTATAGCTCACGTTCTATTTATCGTAGAAACAAAATTCTTGTTTCTATGGAATGGGGCATTCCCAGTTACTAAGGGAACAAAAGTAAAGCGGAATCTGAAAAATAGGTTTTTAGTTAATAAGATTTTAAAAGTGCTGTTTTATACCCTTTTTAAGTTCTTGTTCAACCCAAATCTGTTGACAGTGCTACAGAGATGCATAAATCGTATTTTTAAGTGGATTGCTGTATTTGAATTGTTTTTATGAGTAGTTCAAACCTTTCAAATTTTAGGTAAAAATATTGAATAGCTTCTTATTTATACCCAGTTTATTCCTATACTTAACATAGAGCAAAAAAATATTAAATGGCCTAACTCTTATCAAATGGTCGTATACTCACGATATTAACATGTTGAGTGGCCACGGTGACTGACACTGAAGCTGAAAAATTTACAAGGTTTTAAGTAATTTTTAAGAAAGTATAATCATGTAATAAATAAAAGGTAAGTAAATTTTAAATAAATTTTCAGTAATTTCTTAAGACAATATATGCAGGGTGTCCATAATTAATGGACCCTACTTTAATGTTGTCTACAGACGAAACTATTGGTCAGAAAATTGTGAAATTTTGCGACGGACATAATAAAAGAATGGGAATTTGTTTGATTAAAAAAAAAAAAATTAGTTCAAAATTTCGCCACCAGGGGGGGGGGGCTTTTTTAGTGAATTACACATTTTTGAAAGTGTTTACGCTTTATTTTTCTCAGATTAAATAAGGCAAATATACAGACCACCCCCTGAAAAAAAATAAAGCGTAAAAATTAAAAATATATATTGGTGTTGAAATTGAACGGACCATACAAACTCTGAAAAAAAAATTCCGCCTACAACAGCCGCCATTTTTTCTCAGAGCTCAGGCCTAGTATTCAGTGGGCGGTGGCTAAATGTGTAATTCATTTAAAAAACGCCCTTTGGTGGCGAAATTTTGAACTAAAAATTTTTTTCACTCAAACAAATTCCCATTCCTTTTCTATGTCCGACACAAAATTTCACAACTTTCTGACCAATAGTTTCGTATTTAGACAACTTTAAAGTAGGGTCATTTAATTATGAACACCCTGTATATATATATTTAGTTTTATATCATATTTTAGACCGTCAGTCATCGGTGAATGACGCGTTCTAAACGGAATGTTTAGTGTCGGTCACCGGTTACTGACGTGGCACTTAACATGTTAAGAAATATTACTACAGTCGACCCAAGTAAGCATCATATTGTAAAACAGTATTGTAGCATTTACGTTTCGTTTACATGGTCATTCAAAAGATTTTTGATCGAGCTACAGAGGCGTGTAATTATCTGATTTTTACGCGGTTTGCTGTATTTTATTTGTTTTTATAAACAATTCAGGCCTTTAAATTTTCGATAAAAATATCGATTTGTTTTTTAATTTATATCAGTTTGAAGTAATTGATTCCTATACTTAACATAGAGGAAAAGTAATACTGTAAATTGCCTAACTTTTGTCAAAATGATCGTATACACATGATATTAAGATAGGTTATATTAAATTATGAGATATTTTTGACAGCTCTACAGATATGTGTAATTATCGGATTTTTACTCGGTTTATTATATTTTAGTTGTTTTTATAAGCAGTTCAAACCTTTAAAATATCATGTAAAAATATTAATTAGATTTTGATTTATATGAGTTTGAAGTAATTGATTCCTATACTTAAAATAGAGGGGAAGAAAAATACAAAATAGCCTAACTTTTGCCAAAGTGATTATATGCATACAATATTCAAATATGTTACTGCATTCGACCCAATTAAGCTGCCTATTGTAAAACGGTATTGAAGCATTTATGGTTCGTTTACAGGGTAACTTAAAAGATCGTGATTACATTGCAACTGATGGATATTTTGTGAGTGATATTAATTTTAATGACTTTATAATATCTGAATATCTATAAAGTTTTGTTATATTACTTGAGAAATGAATATGAATTCAGTTTGTTCGTCTTAAAGCTCGTTGATCCAGGTTTCCACTTTATTAAAAATATTTCTATTATCCACTTTATTAACGATTCTTTTAGATTTCAGCAATAGATTTCAGCACGCAGCCTTTTGAAAATCCAATACCATAGGTATTTTTTAGACACATAATTTAATTAAAAATAAATGAAATTTTATTTCGCGTGAAATCACAATGATTTTTTACGACGACAGTGCAGACAATAATCATCGCCGAATGTCCTGCTCATATTCGAGGAGAAACTAGATTATGGAAATGCGCTAATGGACCTCGATTACGGAAAGTTTCTAGGTGAATACCGACTAGAGAGGATGAATATGCTACGTTTTCCCCCTCGTACTAGATGAGCGTTAAGAATTATGCGTAGATTTATAGTCAAACAACACGTTTTTTTAAATACTATAACACTATCTCGAAATCATTAACTCTTTCAAAAACATTGTCAATACAAATGGTGTAGAGCTTAAAATTCTGAATAAAATGAGTACCTACACTTAATACTTTTGTTGAATATTAAGGTCACAACTCTACTTTAAAATTTTAGCCCCATGGTCAGAGGGTTGAACTCAGAATTAATTAGGGGAAAACTGGAAATCATTTTAATCCCTTCAGATTAAGTCTAAAACGAATATTCTATGTTTTCCCCCTCGTACTACGTGAGCGTTAGGAAATATGTTCATATTTACATTCGAAAGACACGTTTTCCCTTAATTTTTTTAACAATATCTCGAAATAGCTAATTCTATCAAAAACATTGTCAAAGCAAATGTTGTAGAGCTTAAAATTCTGAATAAAATGGGCACCCACATTAGTATTTTTGTCCAAAATTAATGTCGCAATTCTAATTTCAAAATTTTGCTTTAATCGCTAATCAAGAGCTTGAAGTCCGGAGAGACCAAGTTACCTAAGAATATCTCAAAACAGCTAAGTCTATCAAAAACATTGTCAGTACAAATGTTGTAGAACATACAGTTCTGAATAAAATGAGTACCCGTATTAATATTTTTGTTCAAAATTAAGGTCGCAATTCTTCACTGCTCAAAACAATTAAAGGATATTGCAGTTTTAGGTGGATTTTGTATCTGGTAAACTGTTTACCTGATTGATACATGGTCGACAGACATAGTAGGTTATATGAGAATAAATTACACATGTTTGGCAGAAAAAAATGCTATTTACTGCGCATTTGTGTACTAAAGGAAAAAAACACAATTTGTGCATATGAGAAAAAAAGAATAAGAAAAGGTGTTTTCTTCAAAGAAAATCATTTTCAGTAGGGGGTATGGTTTCCACGGGCGGCCAGCAACGTTGAACACCTTTGAGGCATGGACTCAATGAGGCTATTAATGACGAGTTGGGGTATTCTGCCCCACTCTTCCAGAAGAGCTCTTTCCAGTTCTTGGAGAGTTTGTGGGGGTTGTTGGCGGCCAGAAACTCGTCTTTCTAGAGCGTCCCAAACGTGCTCGATTGGATTCATGTCTGGAGAACACGCTGGCCATTCCATTCGAACGATTCCTTCCTCGAAAAGGAAACCCTCCACCAGGTTTGCACGATGTGGCCTGCAGTTATCGTCCATTAAAATGAAGTTATCTCCGATTGCTGCAGCGTAAGGGACTATAATAGGTCTGAGGATCTCATCCGTATATCGGCGACCAGTCAGAGCTCCATCTCGAATGATGTAGAGGTCAGTGCACCCGTCAATGGAGATGCCACCATACACCAACACTCCTCCACCGCCAAATCTGGCACTTTCGTGCACGAACGCAGGATTATTCCTACTGCCACGGTACCTCCAGATGAAAATACGCCTATTATCCGGATGCACAGAAAAACGGGACTCGTCAGAAAACAGAATATTGCTCCATTCATTTCTCCTCCAGTTGACATGCTCGGTTGCCCACTCTCTGCGGTCGCGACGATGCCTTGATGTTAATCTAACACATACCATCGGTCGGCGAGTATACAGACCTACAGCATGGAGCCGGTTTCGGACAGTCTGAGTTGAAACCGTGGTGCCTGTAGCCGAGCGAAGGTGTTGTTGGAGAAGAGTAGCGTTCATGGTTCGGTGTCTCCGAGCTGTTAACGCTAAATACCGATCTTCATTGGGCGTTGTTGCCCGTCTACGACCTTGCCCTGGTCTTCGGCCTGCACATCCACTCTCCAAAAACGGTTCCAGATCCTGGAAATGACACTTTGTGACACTCCAATGGCTTGCGCTACTTCGGCTTGAGTTTGGCCCCCTTCTAACCTACCAACAATTCTCAAAGCTTCTGAATCTGTCAAATGACTTCGCTGAGACATCGTACTCATCGAAACAAAGCAATCACTGAATGCCGATCATCCTTGTCTTCATTCTCTTTTATCCAGTTGAAAGTCAAATTTCATTCGCTGCCGCTGAAGCGACGTTTTTGACGTCGAACTCAAAATTTGCATACTCCACAGTTTGAAAACCAGAAAAATTTGCATTTGTGATTCTCTTCTTCTATTTTCGGCAAAAAAAAATTCGTTTATATCTTTATTTTATATAAAACTTCAAATATCCTTTAATTGTTTTGAGCAGTGTATTTCAAAATTTTGCCTTAATCACTAATCAAGAGCTTCAATCTAGGAGTGCCCTTAACAATATCTCAAAACAGCTAACTATATCAAAAATTGTCAACTCAGATGTTGTAGAGCTTAAAATTCGGAATAAAATGAATATTCACATTAGTATTTTTGTTCAAAATTAAAGTCGCAATTTCAGATATTGGAAAAAATATTAAGGAAAAACGTGTTTTTTGGATGTAAATGTGTACATATTTCCTAACACTCACTTAGTACGAAGGGGAAAACATAGAATATTCATTTTAGACCTAATCTGAAAGGATTAAAACGATTTCCAGTTTTCCCCTAATTAATTCTGAGTTCAACCCTCTGACCACGGTGCTAAAACTTTAAAGTAGAATTGTGACCTTAATATTCAACAAAAGTATTAAGTGTAGGTACTCATTTTATTCAGAATTTTAAGCTGTACAACATTTTTATTGACGATGTGTTTGAAAAAGTTAGTGATTTCGAAAGACTGTAACGGTATTTTAAAAAAAAACGTGTTTTTTTACTACAAATCTACGTATAATTCCTAGCGCTCACCAAGTACGAGGGGGAAAACGTAGCATATTTATTCTAGACATAAACTGAAGGGATTAAAACAATTTCCAGCTTTTCCCTAATTATTTCCGAATTGGGCTCTTTTTTGCTCCCCTACCACTGGGCTATATATCTCTTTTGTAAATATTTGTATGATAAAGATCGGTAATAAACCAGTAAGAGTTGTAAGTTAAGTTGTAAGTTGTATGTAAGTGTGGTAATTATCTATTATTTCAAACTTTCCATATTTCTTAACATAATCTTTGATTACATAAATACCTTTATTTACATTCTTTCAAAAGCAAAGTGAAAACTGGTAAAATGGAACCAGTTCAAGACGGAATTATTTCTTAAACGGGAACTGTCACGTTTCCAACATAAGGAATGTGATATAATTATACTATTACAACAGAAGACAAGCTAGACGAATTTTTCCCCAGTCATGATGTGGCGATTCCATTTACGGAGGTTTTTCTGCTATATGCCACAATTTTAAAAAATGGCTATTATTAGGTGCATTGTTATTATAGGCATATGATCATTATTATTTTATTATTTTTATAACCTCAAACTGTTTGCATGTTCCTCTCTGTAAAGTGATGTTTCTCGTTCAAATAATGGTAAATGAAATTTAAAAAAAGATCCTACAAGCTGATAAATAAGAAAGAACATGCAAACATAGAAGCTTCAACTTTTTACAATTTCATGGAAGCAGAAATAAAAAAAGAAAATTGTTAATTATATATAAAAATAGCAAATAAAGCCTTTGTGCAACAATATTAAAAAGCAGAAAAACCAACGTTTAAAATGCACAAATAATATATGAAAAGCAGCAAACAGCTGTTTCGAATCTACAAGCAAGATTCTTCTTCAGTGCAAAAGGAACAGCGTGCTAGAAAAAGCAAGGCTGAGCAAAATCATAGACAGAGACGCGCTGGCTTTTATACCCTATGCGGGTGGCGAAGGCGCCGAAACAACCAATGAGAGAGAAGCAGTGGAAACGACTGGGTGGACAAGTAGCGACATCTACCGGAGAAATAGAGAAAAGAAACCAAAAAAAGGGGAATTAAATTAACGCTTTCCAAATACTTGGAAAATCTGGAGTACTAGATAAGTCATTGACTAAAGAGTGAGAATTTTTAATGATATGGTAAGCTTCCCAAAAATCAAGATCAAGGTTAGAAGAACATTTTTGGATAATGATGACTGAGGAAAAATCGAACCTATGTTGAGAAGACCAAGAATGTTGAGCAATAGAAGAACGTTTGAGCTCCTGATTTTTAACATAACCTTCATGCTCTTTTAAACGAAATCTAAGAGCACGTTTAGTTTGACCAATATAAGAAAGACCACACTGACATGAGATCTGGTAAATGCCCCAATTATCTAGGCGATCAACGGGGTGTTTGAGATTTGAAAAAGGGATTTTATTAACAGGAGAAAAAATAACTTTAAAATCAAACCTTCTTAGGATTTTAGCAACTTGCTGACTGATTTTAGGAAAAAATGGTAATACAACTGAAGTATTAGAGTTGGAATTAGAATGCTTTTCAGAATGGTCGGATTTCGTCAATTTCTTATAAATAGAATCGATAATATTAGAGGAATAACCACGATCGACAGCAATAGCTTTGAGGTAATTAAGTTCAGCACTAAGTAACTGAGGAGTGGAACAAATATTAATAGCCCGAAAAACAAAAGTATTGAAAGCAGCGAATTTCTGGTTAGGGGGATGAGAAGAATACCTGTGAGGTGAAAGACTGACAGCAAAAGGTTTACGAAAGACGGTAGTCTGAAAGCCATTTTCACAACGAATAACAAGGACATCCAGGAAAGAAAGACAGTTATTGGTCTCAATTTCAGAGGTAAATTGAATGCAGGGATCAATGGAATTCATAATAGAGAGAATATGATTAATATCCGAATTCATTTCAATCAGGACATAAACATCATCAACATAACGAACATAGAACGGAAATTTTAAGATTTCAAAAAGCTTGACCTCAAAATAGTGCATATAAATATCGCATAAAATTGGACTAAGAGGATTACCCATAGCCAAACCGTCAATCATACGGAAGAAATTACCATTGAAAACAAAAGTATTTTGCGACAAGCAAGCGCGAGTGAGAAGTATAAGTTCCTCGTGCCAAATATTTAGTTTCTGTTTTTTCCCCACTTTTGAGCAGTAACTGTTTCACTGTTAAGAATTCTTTTGATTTTGTTAAAAAACTTCATAATTTTAAGCCGCAGGGTCACATGATGGTTTCTTTTGATGTTAAATCATTATTTACAAACGTTCCGGTTGAGGGGGCTTTAGATTGCCTCAAGAAAAGGCTTTGTGAATTCCATTTCTCTTATTTTGAAATCGAGGAACTTATACTTCTCACTCGCGCTTGCTTGTCGCAAAATACTTTTGTTTTCAATGGTAATTTCTTCCGTATGATTGACGGTTTGGCTATGGGTAATCCTCTTAGTCCAATTTTATGCGATATTTATATGCACTATTTTGACGTCAAGCTTTTTGAAATCTTAAAATTTCCGTTCTATGTTCGTTATGTTGATGATGTTTATGTCCTGATTGAAATGAATTCGGATATTATTCATATTCTCTCTATTATGAATTCCATTGATCCCTGCATTCAATTTACCTCTGAAATTGAGACCAATAACTGTCTTTCTTTCCTGGATGTCCTTGTTATTCGTTGTGAAAATGGCTTTCAGACTACCGTCTTTCGTAAACCTTTTGCTGTCAGTCTCCCACCTCACAGGTATTCTTCTCATCCCCCCTAACCAGAAATTCGCTGCTTTCAATACTTTTGTTTTTCGGGCTACTAATATTTGTTCCACTCCTCAGTTACTTAGTGCTGAACTTAATTACCTCAAAGCTATTGCTATGTCGATCGTGGTTATTCCTCTAATATTATCGATTCTATTTATAAGAAATTGACGAAATCCGACCATTCTGAAAAGCATTCTAATTCCAACTCTAATACTTCAGTTGTATTACCATTTTTTCCTAAAATCAGTCAGCAAGTTGCTAAAATCCTAAGAAGGTTTGATTTTAAAGTTATTTTTTCTCCTGTTAATAAAATCCCTTTTTCAAATCTCAAACACCCCGTTGATCGCCTAGATAATTGGGGCATTTACCAGATCTCATGTCAGTGTGGTCTTTCTTATATTGGTCAGACTAAACGTGCTCTTAGATTTCGTTTAAAAGAGCATGAAGGTTATGTTAAAAATCAGGAGCTCAAACGTTCTTCTATTGCTCAACATTCTTGGTCTTCTCAACATAGGTTCGATTTTTCCTCAGCCATCATTATCCAAAAATGTTCTTCTGACCTTGATCTTGATTTTTGGGAAGCTTACCATATCATTAAAAATTCTCACTCTTTAGTCAATGACTTATCTAGTACTCCAGATTTTCCAAGTATTTGGAAAGCGTTAATTTAATTCCCCTTTTTTGGTTTCTTTTCTCTACTTCTCCGGTAGATGTCGCTACTTGTCCACCCAGTCGTTTCCACTGCTTCTCTCTCATTGGTTGTTTCGGCGCCCTCGCCACCCGCATAGGGTATAAAAGCCAGCGCGTCTCTGTCTATGATTTTGCTCAGCCTTGCTTTTTCTAGAACGCTGTTCCTTTTGCACTGAAGAAGAATCTCGCTTGTAGATTCGAAACAGCTGTTTGCTGCTTTTCATATATTATTTGTGCATTTTAAACGTTCGTTTTTCTTCTTTTTAATGTTAATTATATAGTCATATGTAAGTGCAGGATACGCATACATTATAAAAGCCTGCAGGTCATCAAGCATTTTTCGCATACTGTAATTCACTCTAGAGGTCTGCATGGGCCGCGCTTGTCCCGAGGGTCGGGCTCGGTCAGGTCGGTGGATTAAAGACAATTTTTTAACGGTCCGAGCCGGGCCGATGAAAAATATCGGCCCGATATAAAAATTTAAAAGCATCAGATTAAGCAAATAAATATGTACAGATTTCTATTGACGTGATTGAGGCGAGGATAAGTATAAATATGGTGCACGAGCCGATTCTTTATTGACAACAGCGTAGAGATTCTGCAGTGGTAGTTGCATCATATTTGAACAAGGGCCTAATTATTTCAGCAGACTCGGGTTGGGTCGGACCAGGATCAGGCTTACATTTTCTTTCAACATACTGGACATACAGTAGGGCCGTTACTGATGCTATTCTGCATTCTATGACTTTTGAACATATGGTAATCTATAAAGTTAAATTTTCCCATAAACATGCATACAGTATTCTAAAAAATCTTAATTGTTGTTAAGAAAAACCTGTATTTTCTGTGGAAATTAAGTCGTGTCGGATATCATTGATTTTTGTACGATCCAGGCCAGGATGGACCTTTTTTCACTGATTTTAGCACAGGCTACGCTGGCCCCAGCCCTGAATCCCGATACAGACCGGACCTGGCTAAGGTAGCTTTCGTTCGGGCCGAGCCGAGTCCGGACTCCTAGTCCTTCGAAAACATTATGAGTAGCGATAGATTTTTACGCGGTACTCGGAGTATCACTTCTACATTGCTTTTTTTTTATGTGGTATCACTTATTTTTATAACTGACGTTTTAGATTTATGGCTTGGCGGGATCATTTTCAACGAGTAGTTTTTGATGAGATAAATAATATGCTCACAACGTTCAACTGATTAAACTTTTGATTACGGACCAGAGTAAGTGAATACAATTACATTCGTCCACATCGCAATTTAAATATAACTTTTCCGTGTTTCTCTTAAAAATTTCCTCCTCTTAAAAATATACGTTTATGGCGGACATTGTTGTTCAAAATCCAGTAGGAATAGGATATTAAAAAATTGTCCTCTGGGACGTATGTATCAAAAGCTCTAGTCAAAGTTTTATACGAGAAACAAGAGTTGAGAAATCCTATAGCAAACAGCTGATTTCGGCGTACCGATTTCTAGAAAATTATTGAAGCGATTTCTTTCTTTGTTTCCTTTTTGTATTATAAATAGCTGCATATTGTTTCCATTTTATGATAAATCAATTACTCTTTAGTAATGTAATTTTTTATGAAATTCTAGATTTTTAGACCCTCTTAACTATCGTATTTTCTTTTTAAATTTCTTGCCCAGTGGTCAATGTAACTGCTTCCAAAACTTGTTGAAAAAAATATTGATATTGTATTTGTTCCTTAGAAAAAACTGCTTTAATATCTCCTTTTCTATAAAATTTTCCACATATTGTTGTCTCTTTAACTCTCCTCGGAAACTTGTAGGGTTAAAAAGCGCCCATATTTCGTTCCCTTTCCTAACTCCGTCTCCCTTAACTTCTCAGTTTCTGCGAAAGTGGCGCCACTTATGACGCAAGACACAGGGGACGGGAGGTAAAAGGGGTCAGTATTGAAGTACCCATATTTCGTCCCCAGTCTTTTTTCGGCCCTAAATGTTGGAATTTTCAGTGAAAACCTACCAAATTTGGATTTTACATAGACTAACTACCCACGCACATAGAAACATAGACAAATATCGTACAAAAAAATTTTAAAAATGCGAATTTTTTTTTTCAAAAGTATCTAAAAAAGGCAAAAAAAAAAAAATGGTCCCAATTTCGTCACCCCAAAAAATCCAATACGCCAAGGCTTAACTTATAGCTAAATCAAAATTTATTTCTAAATGAGTAAGTAATTTAACTTACATTAAATTAAGGCTCAAAGAAATGTACTAATTATCAATGGAAGAATAACATAGTAAAACATTAGTCATGAGGAAAAAATTGAAAAAATCGTCATGAAAAAGCAATCCCAATTTCGTCCCCGCGACGAAAGTAAGAACTGCAAGGGGGACAAAATTGGGACCACGCTACTTCCCAATATGGCGGAGCTTCAGTTCCCGTAAGATGAACTGAGCGTCCTAAAAGTCACTGTATGCTACTATCAGCATCTCACCTACGTAAAATATATGCAATGAATAAGAAATAAATACTTATAGTGCAGCAAATAACGTTCTACAAACGACGTAATAAGATCTCAGGTCTTCTAAAAATAGGAAATTCGGAGTCTTTAATTTATGTATGTGTCTCGGCAAACGAAACTTTCAATACTGACCCCTTTTACCTCCCGTCCCCCCCAGTGGCAGAAAGTTTTGTAGCTGTCTGCGACAAGCTTTTAAAATTTCATAATCTGTCTGCAAATTTTGCATGTCATTTTAATGAATAAATAATAAATTAAACTAGGAATTTTTTATCATTTTATTTAAAACATGGTAAGCATGATGCATTCTCATTAATTTTGCGTATAATATTTCATCTTCTAACTTCTTGTAGAATTTCTAAAGTGTGAAGGATAAGCAGAACCACACATAGGCAATAACGATGCTTTTACAAACCTTCGGAAGCTTCAGAGGCCTCAAGCGCGAAAAGCACAGAGTTTTTTTCTAAAACCCTTGAATGAAATCTGCAGCCTTTTGAGGAAATTATTTTTTCTGTAAGTCTTTGGTGAAATTCACATTTTTTCTGTGGCTTTTTGACGAATTTATCGTTTTTTTTCGTAATTTTTGGACAAAATTTGCGTTTTTTTCATGATTCCTTGACAAAATTCTAATTTTTCTTTTCTGCGTCCTTTTGGGGAAATTAATTTTTTTTTTTTTTTTTTTTGTAATTGTTCGGTGAAATTCACGTTTTCTCCATGGCTTTTTGACAAATTTCTCGTTTTCCCTGCAATTTTTGGACGAAATTTGTGGCTTTTTTTTGCGATCTTTTGACAATATTCGCGTTTTTTCCACAATCCTATGACAAAATTCGCGTTTGCTCTACGATCCTTTGACGAAATTCGTACTTTTCCGTGATCCTTTGATGAAATTTGCGTTTTTTCATGATCCTGTGACGTAATTCGCATTTTCCGCGAGCTTTTGATGAAATTTGCATTGTGTCCGCGATCCTTTGACTAAATTTGCATTTTTTTCGCGATTCTTTGACAAAATCCGTGTTTGTTTCACGATCCTTTGACGAAATTTGCGTTTATTTCACGAAATTTGCGCTTATTTCACGATCCTTTGACGATATTTGCTTTTGTTTCACGATCTTTTGCCAAAATTCGCGCTTTTTACGCAATCTTTTGCCGAAATTTGCGCTTTTAACGCGATTTTTTTCCAAAATTCACGCTTTTCACCCGATTTTTTGCCGAAATTAAAGCTTTTAACGAGATCTTTTGCTGAAATTCACACTTTTTACGCAATCTTTTACCGAAATTTACGCCATTAACACGACCTTTTGCCAAAATTTGCGCTTTTTACGTGATCTTTTGCCGAATTTCATGCTTACGTGATCTTTTGCCGAATTTCATGCTTTTACGCGATCTTTTGCCGAAATTCACGCTTTTAATGCGATCTTTTGTCGAAATTCGCGCTTTTTACGCGATCTTTTGCCGAAATTCGCGCTTTTTATGCGATCTTTTGTCGAAATTCGCTCTTTTTACGCGATCTTTTGTCGAAATTCGCGCTTTTTTGCCAAAATTCATGCTTTTCACTCGATCTTTTGCCGAAATTAAAGCTTTTAACGACATCTTTTGCTGAAATTCACACTTTTTACGCGATCTTTTACCGAAATTTACGCCATTAACACGACCTTTTGCCAAAATTTGCGCTTTTTACGTGATCTTTTGCCGAATTTCATGCTTTTACGCGATCTTTTGCCGAAATTCGCGCTTTTAATGCGATCTTTTGTCGAAATTCGCGCTTTTTACGCGATCTTTTGCCGAAATTAACGCTTTTAACGCGATCTTTTGCCAAAATTCACGCCTTTTACCCGATCTTTTGCCGAAATTAAAGCTTTTAACGCGATCTTTTGCTGAAACTCGCACTTTTTACGCGATCTTTTGCCGAAATTCACGCCATTAACACGATCTTTTACCGAAATTTGCGCTTTTTATGCGTTCTTTTGCTGAAATTCGAGCATTTTACGCGATCTTTTTCCAAAATTCACTATTTTTACCCGATCTTTTGCCAAAATTCACGCTTTTACGCGATCTTTTGCCGAAATTAATGCTTTTAACGCGATCTTTCGCTAAAATTCATACTTTTTACGCCCTTTTTTTTTGCTGAAATTCGCGCTTTTTACGCGGGAAAAATTGTCCGAAAGTTGCGGACAATTTTTTAAATTGACTTCATTAGTGCAGACAATAATTGTCCGCAAAAGATTTTTTGTGTCCGCGACTATGTCGCCGTGTCGCGGTGTTTCTGCCACTGGGCCGTCCCCTGTGTCTTGCGTCATAAGTGGCGCCACTTTCGCTGAAACTCAGAAGTTAAGGGAGACGGAATTAGGAAAGGGAACGGAATATGGGCACTTTACCCTACCTCAAGGGAGCTTTTCGGTAAAACATTAATGAACCTAAAATATGTGACTGAAAATGTTGAAGTGTCATACAGTATCAGAGAAAAATACTTTCCTTCACCAGGGGAAAATACTTAGGATTACTTTCGAGAGCAAAATTATAGTGATACTCTTCATATTTCAAAAATTCAGTGAAGTCATAAAAGATGAACGAAAAATCATGCGTGCGGCATAGATTATGAAACCTTTTCCAACACATTCAGAATACTTTAACAAAACAGGACAGTTTGCTAAGGTGAAAGAGGATGTCGAAATGAACCATTTGGAAAACACATGATGCATTTGAAAATCAATTTCTGCTATTACCATGAATAATCGGGAAAATATACGATTTTTTTCGCAGCCCTGCATATGATCTATATATACGTATGTATACTACATGGTATGCTAAATGTTAGTTCAGTTAACCGCATAGCACAGTTGAAAATTCCCATTCAGCCATTTCCACCAATAAAGAGGATCTTGTTGAAAACTTTTGTGGAATCCTTGTACATTATCTATAGAATCTGTACATGCCAAGTAATATTTAAAAAATAATTAAATTTAAAAACGCATGCCACAGCTGAAAACGCACTTCCAGCAATTATTGTTCGTGCGCTTCAATATTTCAATTATTGTTCATTTTCTTCTGTGGCCAAATAATTTTGGGTATTCCTGTAAAGGAACGATTAATTCTATGTTCACCACGCTCTACAGTAAGAACCTTGTAGTACACTTCAGTGATAAATATCAATTGCGATATGATTAAAATAGTGTAGTATCATTAAAATACACCGCAAACGATTTTCCCCCATAAACCGTAATGAAACGGAATTATTTTGAGTGTCCTTGTAAATGAACCGTCAATGCCATACACTTCATTTTCAATGCCGAGCATGCCATAGTGATCCAGGGGTGATTCTGTTCCGAATTTTCGGAAAATTCCGAAAAATTAAGGCAGTCATTTCCGAAAATTAAAAAAAAAAATCGGTCATAAAAATCCGGAAATTTGGACATAAACTATATCGCGAATTTCGACAAATGTTCGCCGAAAAAACGTCAATTCCGTCAAAGGATCGCGAAAAATCGTCAATTTCGTCAAAGGATTGCGAAAAAACGGCAAATTTCCCCAAAAGATCGCGAAAACCGCAAATTTCGTCAAAAGATCGCATGAAACGGCGAATTTCGTCAAAAGACCGCGAAAAACGGCAAATTTTGTCCAAAAGACCACGAAAAAACAGCAAATTTCTTTAAAAGGGTGCCCCCCATTCCCGTATTTCCGAAAGTGCGATGTGAATTCCCGAAAAAAAAATTTCACTCAGAATCACCCCTGAGTGATACCCAATAACATCTATCAATTTCACGGCAATCGGACTCTTCTATTTACACCAGTTAGAGCACGGACAGACAAACCAAAATCATAAAAACTTTTCAACTTTGTTATTGGGAAGTTCAAAAAATGGTAAAGTTGTAATCTACATTTTTAGATGACGCGTTTAATTTTAACGATGAATGGAATTACAAAATTGGTGGATATCGACGAGGAAATTTTATTCGTCAGTAAAAGAAGCGTGATCACTATTACGGAATAACTTTTAAGAGAAATTCCTTTTTAGGTGCGTTCTTAATTATATAAATACGTAGCATCACCTATAGTCTGTCTGTCTGTCCGTCCGCATATAACAGAGCAAACACCACCCAACCGAATGGTCTGAAATTTTAAATTATTTCAAAATTTTGTCGAGCTATTTCGAATTTTATGAAAATCGGTTGTAAAATTTAATGACAGGGACAGTCAAAAGCTTTTCGCTACATTACGACCAATGGGAAAAAAAATATTTCAAGCGCATTTTAATGATGTTACAGCCTTTAGGACTGAATGAAATGAATATGCACTTATGAAGTGCACTAAAATATACACTCAGCACAATATGCGGTGCACAAAATATTTATAAAACTAGTTATAGTACGAACGCACCACATTTGCCACGTTTCACGTGCCATTTCTAACTTGTTCAATTAACTAAGTTTACCTTCTTGTTGGATTTCTGACATATTTGTAGTTTTAATAATCCATGGTATAACATTTGGAATGGATATGAAAACAAAAGGCTCAGCGGGTTCGCAGGATTTGCAATCATTTTCATCTTCGCCCTCAAAAATATAAGAAGCTACACCCATGGTATAAAAAGCTCTGTTACGAAGAAGAAACATCGATCCGCCAGAATCTCCCTAGAAATGAAAACATACACATAGTTATTTTTTTTTTAAATATATAACCGATTAAAATTTTGTCCGTTTATTTAGCGAAAACATTACGGAACACAGAATCACCAGCTTTGCTGATATAGCTGCAAACATTCCGGTTGTTTTTTCTCATATAAAAAGGGGTCGTTTAAGTATTACGTAAGCAGGCCAATTCTACAGAAAGTTATCTGTTTGTTTTTTTTTTTGGGGGGGGGGATAAAATTTATAATATGTTTAATTTAAGGGTATGATTGGAAAGCTTGATATTTTTTTTTATATTCTATAGAAAAATCCTAATAAAAAGGCATTGTAAATTACTGTTTACAAACTAAGTTAAGTATCATTATTGTCTTTGTAAAGTCATAATGTTACGTCAGTTACATGTGTAAATGCCATTTTTTTCCTTTTTTATTATTCAGAAATTATTTAAACAAGTTACTGTTATAATTTGGCATAAATTATTTAAATAAGTTACTGTTATAATTGGCATTACTTAGTGTTCTTGAAAACATTAAATCACCTTTTTTAACAGGATAATTTTGTTCATTTTTACACTTCAATGAAGGCAGAAAAAAATGTTTGTCTATTTTATGTTACGTCAGTTACAGAATTTTGAATTGCAATTTTTGGGACGAAAAGAGAGATTGAAATAATCTGCAGGTATTTGAGTATTAAGTCCTTAGAAAGAAATATTTTAAATTGTAAAAATTAGTTTTATCTTTATTGGTAAATTGTCTACATAGTTTTGAAAACAAAATTCGATGATCAAATGTTACGTCAGTTACGATAGAATTCCCCAGCAGTAAGGGGGGGAGGAGGGCCCAGTGTCTGCCTATTTTTACTGACAAGACGGGGGGTCTCGATAATTCTTACGTAAGTGTTAGACAACAGATCAACTATAGTTTAACAATAAAAGCAAGATTGCAACAAGAAGATGATTTGGATGAGCGTTCTGCGGATGTTGAACGACCTGAAGAAAAAGGTATGGAGTAAACAAGGGCTGGAAACGAGGAACATTCCAGCCCACCACTACATTGAAAACATAATAATAGACAATGCCGAAACACGGATGCAAAGACCTTGTACACCAGACTAGAAATGTGAACGCCAAACACATATTATTCCTATGATTTTTGTCAAAATTTTTAGTTATGTGCCTAAATAAGTTAGGGCCTGTTGTATATCTCAAAGTTCTTTTTGTTGTTGTTCAATGCGATAAGTAATAATAGATTAAAAACTATTTTGTATTCTATGAATTGTTTAATGTAATAAATAACAATATATTAAACCAATTTTGTTTTCCTTCGATACCACAACCCCTATTATGTCTATTTATCTAAATTTGCTGGATTAATAATGTAATTTATCAGTAAATGTAATTTTTTAGGGCAAACAGTGCTGATGTTAGAACGTCATAAAATCTTACATATGCAAAGGGGAGGGGGGTATAAAATGACTACAAATATGCTACGTAATACCCGAACGGCTCCAAAATAATAATAAACAGGAATTATTTAATAAGTGAAATCAAATAAGCAATACAAAAATAAGACTCATTATATTAATTAAATTTTATGTGTCAAAATATGTTTATTAAAAAATCAATACAGAACATAGCCAGCTATGTTATACTGCGTAGCCAACGAAAGATAAAGGCCGCGATACGTCACTGTCTCTTGACTGTCACGTGATCAAGATACGCTGAAATGTACACGAGATTGGTGGAGCACCGCGGCCTCTCCTTTTCGTTCACTGCGGTTATACTATTATAATGTAAGTTTTTTTCATCACTACCCTATAATTCTACAGAACAGTAGTGCTCACATTATGCGGTGCGCAGAGTTGCCACTAATTTTAATAGAAACCTTTAAAACATTGATCGCTGACTTTCTCTCAATAAATTAGATGAACGTTACTTTTCTCAAATAGTGATGTCAGACAAGTTTTCAATAAAATTAGCGAATACCACTATCGTAGACAGATTACAATTTCTAATACTATTAATAGTTCAAACAGCATAGGTTAACAAAGCAATTTCCATATTCTGCACAAATGCATCATTTTTTTTTTTTTTTTTTTTTTTTTTTGCTGATTTTGAGAAAAAAGATTTTAAAAAGTCTGATATAGAGAAGAAATAATAGAAATCGCGATATTTTGATACACTTAATGTAAAAATGCCACATTTGTATAAATAAAATAATATACATACTCTACAATAATATAATTGATAAATAATGTATGAAAAATAATATAAATGACATAATGTATGTGATAAATTTTGAGTTTAATTCTATCCGAATTAGATTAGAATTTATTAATTTTTTCGGATTAATTGCTTTTGCATTTTGCAAACTTTTAACCGTGTTCTTCAACTTATTCAATTGTTGATGTTCCGTCATTAGATAAAACCAACGCCTCCTAGATAAGGTAGAAAGCCTTGGCACGTTTTGTTGTGACGTCACGAAACGTCACGCACTGCAAATAGAGACGTCTTTAATTTAGACACATATGTGACTAGAAAAGAATTTAAGACAATTAAGTGTCTTAATCTGAAAATTAAGACATTATAGATGTCTTAATTTAAGACACATATGTGTCTTACTATGATCATAGTATAAGCGAACTGAGAAAATGTCTGAAAAATCAACAAACGTCTAAATTTGAGACACTTCGTTGCTTCAAACGTTTCGACATTTTGTTTCTTCCGTTCTTCCTAGGTATTAATCACCAGGGGGCACTCCCAGTTGCGCATGCGTGTTAGATTTCTTCCGCTCAAACACGGTATACGTTGTAATTGAAACTGAAAGTTTGTTTTTATGTACGCGTATATTTTAATTCGTTTTTTCCGGAATGTGAAGTTCTGCGATTTTAATTCGTATTCACTTAGTTTATTTATTTATTCAATACATACATCCGACTTGTGTGCTTGACACCAAATGCCTCTTATATGCTGTCATCGATATAAGGACGGGATAGACACAGAAGTAGGCAAAATTTTAAGATTACATCCAGGAACTCTACAAAGTGTGTGCAACGGATATCGACTTAATATTAATTGGTACTAATTTATATCAATAATACTGTGTTATTCTTCTTCGTCTCGTCAAAGCTGGTAAACAACTTCAGTCCACCGGATTATATTTTGAGGATGAAAAAATTTCATTCTTACAATATAATTAGCCGGATATATTAAGGATTTTCTTCTAAAATGATGCAAGTCTTTCTCCCTCATTGTGACATATTTTTAAATTTCAAATCGAGGAATTTTTCTTACAACTTGCAACACCGTTTCAAGTAAGTACCATGATTTTCTTTATAGTACTAAAACTGGTGTCTTTTATGATTTTCTTTATAGTACTAAACAAAATATTAAATTTAATTTGAATCTGTTTGCGAAAAGAATACTAATTCTAGAAATATATATTTTTAGACTTATGACGTTCTCCTGTATTACAAATTATACAATCTAAATTCTCATCTTTTTTGCCCAAATTTAAAGTAATAATATCTCTAAACGAAAGACATTTTAAGATAAATTCATTCTCTTCTATTTAATGGCAGCTATCTGTCAGTAACTGACCACAAATCAAAATATATAAATAAATAAAATAAAAAGGTTTAAAAGACCGTCTAATGCTTTTTTAAATATCTTTTCCCGTCTTCCTGAGGCAAACGTATTTGTTCATCAGCCAGTTTCTGTTCTCAACCGCAAATTTAAAATAAGATATATGAAATGAAAGGTATATGAAAATGTATGACGTTCTCATAAGACTCATGCATTATGTGCTGTTAATCAACAAGTAACTGTAAAACTGCCAGTAAAAATATATATAAATGTTTGATTTGAAATAAATTCTAATATTGATTTTTTGAATATTTTTAAAAAAGTAATTTGAAATTTAAAATGGGTATTAGTAAAAAGCTTTAACTGGATTATGCACTTAAAATTCTGATTTTTATAATTTTATTTGTATGCACTTATGAAAAATACAAAAATGACAGATAGATGTTAAAATATATATTTAAGACAAAAGAAGTTGCAAAACTCTAAGTAAATTTTTCTTCATGTTATTAATACAGAATATTTATTTATTTGTTTTTGTTGATAATTAAATAGCTTTTGTGATTATCCTCTGATCTATATAAAAACATTGCCCATGTGGCGATATAATTTTTTTTTTAATCTCATTTTTAAATGATATGGATTTTCTTTTTTTTTTCAGGGAGGGGGGAGGGGGATTTTGTATGCAATTTTCGTAAAGCTGATATCTTAAATCTTTTTCGACATTTCACCAATTGTAATGAATGTTTTGAACTTTTAGAGTAGGACAAGATTAAAATCACAAAATATATTTAACCAAATACCAAAAAAGCTCTCAATAGCGGACACTTCAGGATTGCGGAATTTGTTCGATAATCGGAGGTGTCTGCTTTTGTGAGGTAAAAATAAACAAATGTGTATGCGTTTTGGATGAAGAAGGGTTTTTGCTAAATACACTTGCCTGGAATTAGGGAATGTCCATTAACCTCTATAACGGACACGACCGAATACCGGACACCTCTATTTAGCGATCATAATACAGGGTGGAATTTTTTACAGAAAAAGGATTTGAATGAAGCATGGGCAAACTGGGCAGAGTCCCCTCCCCTCTCCCTACCATTTTAGGACCCCAAATGGATTAGAAATGCAATTTTTGTAAAGTTAATATTTTAAATTTCTTTCGACATTGATCTGATTATAATAAATTTTTTGAACTTCTAAGGTAGAATAAGGTTAAAAACTAAATAAATAAAAAAAAATCTAAATACAGTAAAACTTCTCAATCAAGAGCACTTCGGGAACGCTGAATTTGCATGATTCGAAGGTATTCGTTTTTCCGGGGTAAAAATATGTTTATGTTGAAAAAAGTGAATGTTCGCTAAAGTTTTCCGTATGATGGTTTTGCACTACAATTTCCATAACAGACACTCCTAAATAGAGGACGCCACTGTTTAGGAAACACATTTTTTATTCACAACATGCACATTTTTGTGTACTTTTACCTCAGAAAAGCAGGCACCTCCGAGGCGGCCAAATTCCACGGTCTCGGGGTGCCCGCTATTGAGAGGTTTTACTGTATTTATATAAATATTTTTTTGGTTTTAATCTTGTTCTAATTCTGAAGCTCAAATATTGATTATAATCAGTACGATGTCGAAAAAAAAAATTATCAGTTTTTCGAAAATTGCATACCAACTTTGGGAACCCCTAAAATCAGGTTGTATGAGGGTGGAGGGGGCAGGACCATAGCCAAATATTTTTCTAGGATTCAACGTGTTCAAACATAGCTACGTATAATGCTTACAAAAAAATGGCTGCAATTTAGACGCTTGAAGTAGTGATGGGCGATTCTCGAAAATTCGACAATCGAGAAGAATCGTCATCGTAAAAAATCACAATCGATACAGCCATCGATTAATTCCTAGAATCTACAATCGAGATGTTTTACAATCGATTATAACGAGAGAGGTAAAAACAATTGTTGGAAAACTTAGCTATTATTCTGGCCGAAATTTTCGTAGTAGTGATAGGGTTTGCCCGATAATTCTGCTATCGTAATTATTTTCTCCTGATTTAGGCTTAAGGGGTTACTTCAGTCAATTGAAAAGACCTGCTCGCTAATGCTAATCTTATGGAAGAAATTTATAAAGATATCTCATTTGAATTTCAGTATTTTAAAGTGATTTTCTTTGCATTGGAATAAATTCCCTTTCTTCTTTATGAAACTGCAATGTCCAAATCACGTAACTATGGCTCATTTGATGAATCAAATAACCTTTCTACTAAAACACACATACTACAATATATATTAAGACACACATACACACAAAAATAACGCCTGCATTCAACAGTTTAAAAATATGTATATATACCTTTAACCTTTCTACTGTTTAGATAACTCCAAAAAGTTTGATACAGTTTAAAGTTCCCCTAAATGTAAAATACTGTGGAATTTCTCCATTGATCGAAAACAAAAGTTTCTTTCGAAAAACGTAAGGATAGTAAGATAAAGATACCTGCCAAGAGGGAACTGCCTAACACGGAAACTGTTTTCCAGTACCTAGCGATTCCAACATGACTCTTAAAGTCTGTATCGAAATTCAAAGTAGCTACTTTATGACACATTTAAAAACTCATTTTTTATTTTAGACGCATTAGCTAGAATCGATTAGCATTTCCCTCTTTTCGATAAAGGAAAAAGGTTTGATACAAATTAAAGTTCCCTAAATGTCTAAAGTGTATCAAATGCTGTGGAATTTCTCTGTTTATCGAAAACAAGACAGCTTTATCGAAAAACGTAAGGATAACCAAACATATATAACTACTGAGAGGGAACCTGCCTAACACGGAAATTGTTTTCCAGTGCCTAGCGATTCCAACATGATTCTTCAAGTCTGTATCGAAATCCAAAGTAGCTAGTTTCTGACACATTTACTAGCTCATTTTTTATTTTATGCGCATTAGCTAGAATCGATTAGCATTTTCTTCTTTTCGATAAAGGCAGAAGGTTTGATACAAGTTAAAGTTCCCTGAATGTCTAAAGTGTGTCTAATGCTGTGGAATTTCACCGTTTATCGAGAAACATAAGGGCAACCAGATAAATATAACTACTAAGAGGGAACCTGTCTAACACGGAAATTGTTTTCCAGTGCCTAGGGATTCCAACATGACTCTTCAAGTCTGTATCAAAATCCAAAGTAGCTAGTTTCTAACACATTTACTATCTCATTTTTTATTTTAGGCGCATTAGCTAGAATCGATTAGCATTTTCTTCTTTTCGATAAAGGCAGAAGGTTTGATACAAGTGAAAGTTCCGGTTCCCTAAATGTCTAAAGTGAGTCTAATGCTGGTGAATTTCTCCGTTTATCGAAAACAAAGGAGTGTTATCGAAAAATAGAAAGGTAAACAGACAAATATATCCGCTAATAGGGAATTCTATAACTAAAATAAAACTTCAATGGACTTCATTTTTGGTATTTCGGACAATTTTAGTCTTCCAATCCTTACCAACGTGGTATTAGATGATGGGCCTGGAAAAGGTAGAAGAACCCCCCCCCCACCCCGAAGGGGCATTAGGCCCCAAATTGACAATAGGGCAGACCAAGGATGGAAGTTAACTTGATGTAAGAGAGGACTAGGGGAAGTTGAGAATGGTAAAAAAAAAACCGAACCATTGAATAAGAGAAAAATTGAAGAAAAAGAAGAAATGGTAAAAGAACAAGTGAAGCGTGTGATTAGAGCCAGACAAATGAAGAGGGGCCCAATGGGCCACAGCTGGTCCAGAATGAGTGCCCAAATGGTCAGAATGGATCAAGAACTTAGAGAATAGTATCTACAAGGAAGAAAAACAATGAGACAAAATATTATGAAAAACAGATCAAAAATACCAATAGACTGAGGCTAAAAGTAAAATGTTTCACTGGGCGGCGTCCCCTGGTGGTAGTAAAAATAAAATTGATACGAGAAGATAGGGAAGAGTGAAAAGACTTTATTTTGTGAATTTTATAATTTTTGGACAAACAGTATACTAAAGGTTTAAAGAAACAAAACTTTAAAGCGCCCTCTTGGGGCGAAGAAGGGAGTTAAAATTAAGAAACACATGTCCATATTTTTTGTTCGATTTTAGACGCAATTTGATGTTAGTCTTATAATTTTCATATGAGTGAAAGATACCGTACCAGAGTACGAAAAAAACCACCGCTAAGTATATTCCTTTAGAGCATTTTAAGCCCAGGGGTCTAAAATTAACAGTGGATTGACAAAAGAAAGGTAGATTTAGAAAGGTTATGAAATTACCCTTATTTTAATATATTACATGAGTGGGGTAAAATAATTTTGAAAAATCCTCTTCCCTGAGGCGACACTTAAAATCTTGAAAACACATATTTTGCAGTGCAGTTTTGTTTTAACAATAGCATTCTAATATTAAGAGATATGGGACAGCTTAGGAGGGCTAAAATAAGAGAAACATTGAAAATCAAACACAAACTGGCGCCAAATTCAATAGAAAACTTCTATATCAACAACTGAAACTCGAACTGATAACTTAAACCACTATGCCTCCTAACCCATATCGGTTAATAACAAAAGCGAATAGAAAAAACATGCACTCCTTTGGTTACACCAGAAGCGCGGTAAGTTTGACTCTTCTGAAAGCTTCCTTTCTCTCGAAGTGCGAGAGAGAGAGCTCTCGCACTTCCGAGATCTATTTTCTGGACGCAAACTGCTCGTTTACCTCGAGGAGACATTCTGCTCGAGGGCAAATCTCTCGCTTACTTCGAGATATCTCACCGTCTCGTTTCTCGCTGTCGGTCTCTGTTCAACATTTCATATGACATTGTCGAGAATGAGAAATCAGTTTTCGTCCTTTCTCCGAAATGTTACTCTCGATGATTGTCATTTCACGCTCAGCCAAGAAGGGCCGAGAAGAGATATCGAGGGGCAAACTGGAGAAAGAAATAGGCATGACAATGAACTGTGAAATGAAGCTTTAATTTTCAATGTTTTTCTTATTTTAGCCCTACCAAGCTGTCACATACTTGGAGCCCTCCGATAAATATTATTTATTAAATATAAAAATTTCAAAGAGGAAGGTGGGTGGGGCGCAATTTAAAAAAAATTACCGAACTCTTCCTGTGACATATAATCGAAAAGCCCTTTGACAACTCTTTCATATTATGAACCTTTCTTCCACCGAAGGTGAAATTCGGGGGAGGGTGGGGTGGGGGCGAACAAATTTTTAAAACCGTAGCCGACTTCTATAATAAATTTAAATATCATTTTAGATGTAGGTTTTTTATGCAGTCTTCCAATAAATATTATTTATTGAACATAAAAATTTTAAAGTGGGGGCTGCGTAAATTCCGGGGCGAAAGAGTGGGCCAAAAGGGGGGAGGGAGGGGGAGCAATTTTCAAACTTTTTTGGACCCGTCATGTGATATGTTATCGGAAAGCTCTCGGATGACTCTTTCATATTATGAGACTTTCTTCCTCCCCTCCCCAATTTGGCCCCCACTGCGGGGGGTAGTTTTTTCCGTTTTTATCATTTTAGATCGGAATTTTTTATGGAGCCCTCCGATAAATATTATGTATAATATATGAAATTTCAGGACACTTTTCTAAATTTAGCCAAGACCCTTCATGTAACATATCGTTGGAAAGATTTGTGACTACTTATTGATGTTATGCACTTCCGGGGGCCGTCCAACCACTTTGCCCCCCGGGGGACACTTTTCCAAATTTAGCCAAGACCCGTCTTGTGAGATATCATTTTAAAGGTCTGTGACTACTTTTTGATGTTATGCACCTCCGGTGACAGACCCCCCCAACATTGCCCCCCCGGGGGACATTTTTCCAAATTTAGCCAAGACCCTTCATGTGAGATATCGTTGGAAAGGTCTGTGACTATTCATTGATGTTATGCACCTATGGTGTCCGTCCCCCCCACTTTGCCCCCCCGGGGGCACTTTTCTAAATTTAGCCAAGACCCCTCATGTGAGATATCGTTGGAAAGGTCTGTGACTACTTATTGATGTTAAGCCCCTCCAGTGACAGACCCCCCCACTTTGCCCCCCCCGAGGGACATTTTTCCAAATTTAGCCAAGACCCTTCATGTGAGATATCGTTGGAAAGGTCTGTGACTACTTATTGATGTTATGCTCCTCCGGTGTCCGTCCGCCCAACTTTGCCCCCCCGGGAGACACTTTTCCAAATTTAGCCAAGACCCCACATGTGAGATATCGTTGGAAAGGTCCGTGACTACTTATTGATGTTATGCTCCTCCGGTGTCCGTCACCCAACTTCCGGTGAGACACTTTTACAAATTTAGCCAAGACCCCACATGTGAGATATCGTTGGAAAGGTTTGTGACTACTTATTGATGTTATACACCTCCGGTAATCGCCCCCCCCCAAATTTTCCCCCACGGGGGATAATTTTCTAAATTTAGCCGAGATCTCTCATGTGACATATTGTTGGAAAGGCCTATGACCACTTACTCATGTTATCCACCTCCCGCACCCCTCCCCATACTTTGCATCCACGGGAAGGGCATTTTTATAAATTCAGATCCAGACCCCTCGTGTGACATATGGTCGAAAGGCCTGAAGACCTGTGACGGCTTATTCATATTATGCAGCTACTTTGCCCCTCCGCTCACTTTGACCCCACCACCAAGAGATCTGGTCCGAGGTTCGTTCGTTTCGAGATTATATATATTTTTTTCAATCTTTTGTAGTGCGTGCACACCACGCCTGCTATACGGTGTCGTATATAGCGGGTAACCTGTTCGTGATTTCATATTACAAGATTACGTATAACTTAGGGACCCGATTAAAGGAGTGGCCCACTAGCGGGCGACGTCACCTTGTCTTTATTAACACCGACTCATTCCAGTTCACCCGCAGACGATTCTTGATAAATGTATGACGAATATAATATATGATGTATAAAAGCAATTGGCAAACTGGAGTCATCGAGAAAAAATTTACACAATCGAAAAATATCGAGATGCCCATACAATCGAGACAATCGAGAAAAACATCTCGTTATCGCCCATCACTAGCTTGAAGTGTCGGAAATTCAGACGTAAAAAGTGTCTGAAAAAATTAAGGGTGTATTCCGATCCAAACTGCTTATTTTCTGATTCATTTTAAAATTCATTTTTGCTCTCAAACGCACCAAACTGCGAAATTCTCTTATTTAGAAACTATATACTGTGCCGTGCTTCTTAAGTTTTTGATAAGTGCAGAAAATACTGTAAAAAAACACTGTCAAAGTTGGCATTTTGAACCGAATTTTCCGAAGCGGGCGATCTGGGAATGAAAAAAAGGGTCATGCTGAGAAAATAATTGTTTAAAAATCAAATTCTAATTAAGTGAGCTGAAAATGAAATCACACGGCATGTTAAACATGTCTTCAGAAATCATCCCAGCAAGTTTCATGTTTTTACTTTTAAAAATGAGTCTGAAAATGTCTCAGAAAATTTCGAGCTGTTGAGGGTGGAAAAATATTTTTTCGAATACACCCTTAAGACTTTTAAAGCGTCTGAAAATTGAACACTCCGTTTCAGACATTTCAGTATCTGAACTTCAGACATTTCAATTTAAAGTGCAAGAATCAGGCAAAACCAAGAAAAAAAATTAAAAAACTTGAATGTTTCGATTCCATTGGCACGTGGAATTATTAATTATAATTTACTTGTAGTAATTAATAATTCCACGAGCCAATGAAATCGAAACGTGAAATTTCTTCGATCTTTTTTCTTTGTTTTGCCTGTTTCATGTGACGTTTCGTGACGTCACGGAAAAGAATGTCGCGGTTTTATCCAATATAGGGGGCATTGATCAAACGAAGAATACTATTCATATTTAGTGGTAACAATTATAGTCCGCGAGCCAGCAACAGATTTTGATGACCAAGTTCCTCTCGGTCGATAATTTGTAAAATGCTTCAGAGAGATGTATCATGAAGCTCCGTGAACATCAGCTGCGGTTCCGTGGGTGGGTTGAGCAGCGGTAGCCTCCCAAACATGTAAAAAAAGAAAAGAAATTTAGTCATTTCCTCCCGGTTGAAAATTTTTCAAATTACAGCTAACCCAATATCTTAAAGAAAAAAAAGTCGGCTGATTATAGAGTGGTGGGTTATTCGTCAGCTGGTCACACGAACATGAAAAAAATATACAGAGTGCAAAGGAAAGTCCCTTTAACCATAAAATACTTGCGAACGGAGAGAGCTACAGCTATGGAAGTGAGGTAACGGTATAGTAAAGTGACTACGCCCAATTTAATGCGAACGACGGCAGCGCCCCCCTAGTGGCGAAATTTGAAAGATAGCTACTGAAAATCGTAAACGAAAAGAAATAGAGCAAAACTTCCAATTAGAAAGTTTTAGAGCATCAATTAATTAGTACTAAACGACATTTGATTCACACGGATAAGATAAATCGTCGCCTGTATACCCAAAAATGTCCAAAATCGATGCACTCTATTTCGTGTAAACGTTTGAATGGAATAGCTAGAAGTATGAAGAAATACGCACAATTTATGGTATAAATATGTGCAATAATAAATATGTGCAGTTACGTCTCAATACATTTTTACAAGATCACATAAAAAACAAAAAAAACAAACTTTCTCACAGTGATAAAAAGTTAATATTCAATATGTTCGAAAAGTTCGCCATTGCTCACGATACACGTTTGTATTCTTGAGAGTAATGCTACATGCCACATTTCTCAGCATGGAACGTCTATTGCTGGACTCTTCAATACGACGACATAGATTTAACCCTTTCAAGGGCCGTGGCTAGACGGTCTAACCACCTAATTTTAATTCCAAAACTGACAAATGGCAGCAAGAATAAAATTTTGCTTTTGTAATAAAATTTTGCTTTTCTAGTGAAAATTAGCATGTTTTTATTTTCTAAGAAATTCGTTTGAATATTCTGGTGTCAGTAAATTACCTCATCAGTTTACGAACAGAATTCTTCAGCCCCTGAAAGGGTTAATCTAAAATTTTAAATACATTAGAAATTAAATTTTTACAGACATTACAGCACAGTACAACGTCACAATCTGAAATTGTGCACTGCTACATTTACGGAATGTGAAAATACAAAGTAGAATCGTCGCTCATCGATTTCGGAAATTTTTGGGTATACAGGCGACGATTTATCTTATCCGTGTGAACCAAATGTCGTTTAATACTTATTAATTGATGCACTAAAACTTTCTAATTGGAAGTTTTCTCTATTTCTTTTCGTTTACGGTTTTCAGTAGCTATCTTCCAAATTTCGCCACTAGGGGGCGCTTCCGTCGTTTGCATTAAATAGGGCGTAGTCACTTTACTATACCGTTACCTCACTTCCATAGCTGTAGCTCTCTCCGTTCGCAAGTATTTTATGGTTAAAGGGACTTTCCTTTACACACTGTATATTTTTTTCATGTTCGTGTGACCAGCTGACGAATAACCCACCACTCTATAATCAGCTGACTTTTATTTTTCTTCGAGATATTGGTTTAGCTATAATTTGACAAATTTTCAACCGGGAGGAAATGACTAATTTTTTTTTCTTTTTTTACATGTTTGGGAGGTTACCGCTGCTCAACCCACCCACAGAACCGCAGCTGACGTTCACGGAGCTTCATGATACACCTGTCTGAAGCATTTTACAAATTATCGGCCGAGAGGAAGTAACTGACGAAATTTGCACCTGGCTCGGGAACTATTAGTTGGCCAGTGCGAAGCTGTTCCATGACTCTGTGACGTCTCCCTTTTGGACCCATATTCCTTTAAAATTATAAACGAAAGTATAATTGTTCGTTTATACGAAATAATTAATATTTAAATAAATGTCCTTAAATGATAAAACTTTATTAAAGTTGCAGTGAAATATTTTATTATATAAATTACAATGATTGTTTTCATTTAAACATAATTTCATCTTTAGCTGCAATATAAAGAGCTTTTATTTTATTTATAATTCGGTTATAGTGTTACATAAAACTTTTGAAATTTGGTCTAAATTAGAGAAAATCTCATTATAACGATTATCTATCAAATATTGAACATTGCTTGCAATTAATTATGATTTGTGTGATGAATCATCGTCAGAAATTTCGGAGAGAATATTTGGAAGGCATATAACACAATCTTTGTTGTTCATGCTTAAGAACCCTAGAAATGTAGGAAGCACTTATATAAAAAAAATCCTAAAATGGTTTAAAAAAACATTCAAAAAGTAAAAAAAGAAAAGGGGGGGGGGGATAATAAAATCAGATAATTTGTGTTTCAGCCGCGGATATTGCAGGAATGCCAAATTTATGCAATAAAAGCTAAAGTTATTTTATTTAACAACTAGTCAAATATTTTAAACACGTGCGCTAATACAAAAATACTCATTATTCTATTTTAATGCATGTACATATTTTGTATAATTCGGTATAAATTTTGAAAATGTAAAGGCATTGGTTCAAGTGTTAAAAGAGAAAAATCTTGATAAGTTAACAATGAGCCATCCTATAGCTTAAGGCTGTTCTCAAGTTTACTGCTCAACAAGTGCGAAACTTTATGACACTATGACGTACATTGCAAATAGAGGTGTCTTAAATTAGGACACATATGTGTCTGAAAAATAATTTCAAGCACTTAAGTGTCCGAAATAACAGATATTTTAATTTAAAACACATAAATGTCTTATTATGATCATGATGTAAACGAACTGAGATCAGAGTCTAAAAAACCCGCAAGCATCTAATTTTAAGACATTTTGTAACTTCCGTTCCGTATTAGCCACCAGGGGCACTCTCAGTTGCACCTGCGTTTTAGATTTCTTTCGATCGAACTTAATATTCGTTCGTAATTCAAACTGAATGTTTGTGTTTATGTATGGCATACGCGTATATTTTAATTAATAATTTACTTTTACTTGATTCGTTTTTTGCGGAATGTGAAGTTCCATGATTTAATTCGTATCGACATAATGTTAATTCGTATAAATTTATATCAATAACAAAAATACAATGTTCTTTGTCTCGTCAAAGCAGGTAAAGAGAACTGTTGTCTGGCGGGTTATGTTTTGAGGATGAAAAAATTTCAATCTTTTAATACAGCTAGCCGGATATATAAAGGCATTTTCTTTTTAAAATATCCAAGTCTGTCTAACTCACGGATACTGACGTGGCTTCCAATCCGGACGTCCTCTGGGCGGGTGTTCTTTTAGAATAAACAGGCATTTTTCCAGGTAAGTGGGACGTTCACTATGTACCGCAAACTCTCTGTGAATGTATTCTCTTTAAATGGAGACCTCACGCGAGTCTATAGCTTTATTAGTTCCTGAGTTATGCCGAAATTTGTTTAAGGGTGTATTCCAATCGAAACTGCTTATTTTCTGATTCATTTTTAAATTAATTTTTGCTCTCAAACCCATCAAACTGGGAAATTCTCTTATCTAGAATCTACATAATGTGCCGAGCTTCTCGATTTCTTGATAAATGCAGAAAATATTGTAAAACATGCTGTCAAAGTTGGCGTTTTGAACCGAATTTTTCGAAGCAGGAGATCTGGGAATGAAAAATATGGTCATACTGAGAAAGTAATTGTTTAAAAATCAAATTATAATTAACTGAGTAAAAAATTAAAACACACGGCCTCTTAACCATCTCTTCAAAAATCACCTCAGCAAGTTTTATGTTTTTACTTTTAAAAATGAGTCTGAAAATGTCTCAGAAAATTTCGAGCTGTTGAGGGTGGAAAAATATTTTTCCGAATACACCCTTAAAGCATTTTACCTAGGGGATTTCCATGTTAAAATTTTATCTTGCTAATATTTAAATCTCTGCTCTTCAAATCCTCCGCAATCATGTTTATATATTATTTTCTATCCAATGTTATCCTTAAAATAGGTTTTGGTGAGTGTGCGTGGTGTATTAGAGGTTACTGAAATTATTGAGTTACACCATCCTAACACCATGCTCTATGTACGCCATTACTTTAGGAATCTCAGTGACATCGCCTGTTGATTGGCTCATACTTCTTAACTATCATCAAGACTACCTTAACAATGTTTCTTTAGAGAAATTACTACACTGGAGTACCTTTTTAAAGGCTTTATTTTTGTATACAATATTTTCATAAGCATTTAATGCGGCAGCATTTGTAATGTTTACATCGGTTTTTACATTTCCCATAGGTTTATCATGTGATATGTACTGGAAGTCCCAAATCTTTATAGTAAACATCCCTATTTAATTGCTGCTTTTAATTATTATGTATATGCTTTTCTTGTCTAATGAAATTTTCTTCCCCCTCATGTTTTGTACATCATGATAAATTTTAAGTATTTAAAAGAATATAGTTTGAACATCGTTCCATTCACCCATATCATTGATTCCCCCATAGATTTAACACAGTGAATTACTTGGCTTCATTTATTTATTTTAAACTGTTTTGACTGATAAAACTCATTAAATCCGGTCATTCTAATTAAAGGAATCTCTGTTTTTCCTTCTGCTGTAATTTTGGTATTTCCGAGCATTTTAGAAATATTTTCTTTGCTATACTGAAAATAATCAACAACTTCTGATGTTTTTCACTTTCAAGATGGGTGATTCAAGGGTTAAGGGTGTATTCGAAAAAACATTTTTCCATCCTCAACAACTCGAAATTTTCTGACACATTTTCAGACTCATTTTTAAAAGTAAAGACATGAAACTTGCAAAGGTGATTTTTGAAGAGATGTATAAGAGGCCGTGTGATTGTGATTTCATTTTTCGCTCAGTTAATTATAATTTGAGTTTTAAACAATTATTTTCTCAGTATGACCATTTTTTTCATTCCTAGATCTCCCGCTTCTGAAAATTCGGCTGAAAACGCCAACTTTGACAGTATTTTTGACAATATTTTCTGCATTTATCAAAAAATCGAGAAGCACGGCACATTATGTAGTTTCTAAATAAGAGAATTTCCCAGTTTGATGGGCTTGAGAGCAAAAGTAAATTAAAAAATGAATCAGAAAAGAAGCAGTTTGGATTGGAATATACCCTTAAAAACTGCAAACTCATATGTTTGTTTATAAGTTCAAACGATTTCCCAAAAGTATAAAGATTCCTTACAGATACCGTTTAATTTGCTTTAAATTGAGCACTGTCAAAGTTATAGTATGGTTACATACACAGCTGACAACATTACTAATTTTTGAATACCACAAATAAATGTCGAATAGCACTTTTCGATTTATTTAATCTAGAATTTTTACAATTAAATAAGGCAAAGGTTTCAATGTGTGCATGTCCTGCATGTATCTTGCTATGTGTGCTATGTCTTGCATAAAAAGTTTTATTCAAAAATCCGGAATGTTGCCAGATCTGATACATATTACTTACAGCACATGCTGCCTGGTTATCCACACCCCTTAGACAATAGGCTGTATCATTCAAATCTTTCTTACACTCCGAATCGCTGACCAGCCTGGTCTTGCCCTCCAGTAGTTTTGGGGGTTCACCTGGAAAACATATATTTTATAAAAGGATATGCTTACGAAATTACTAAAAAATAACATCAGCGGGTAACAAAAGAGGCTCTTTGGCGCGAACTTCTGTGGGTGTGTAGTTCAAAGTTTTCTTGAACAAGAAGGTGTATAAATATAGCCACATAATTAAAATCAGCTGCTAAATTAAAATAGATTAACCACCAAAAAAAAAAAAAAAAAAAAAAAAAAAATTCTGCTGAGTTTATAGAATTTATACTTTACAGTCCATTGGTGAGTTATTATGTCTTCAACTATATTCGTTTTTATGAAGGTGGGATAATGTTTAATTTTGTACAAGGTTGTGTTTTCACAATACGGAGTACTAGTTAGGATCAGATCGACCATATGGGTTGAAAGGTCAAGAAGGTGTTCATACTTTCCTTTGAATATTCGGGACATTTATTTTCAAATTCTTGAAAATTGAATTCTTCCTGTATTCTTCGAAAATACACAAAAACAAACATTTTTTGGAAATTCTATTAAGTCTGCTCTCTTCACCGAGATTAATAATAATAAAAAAGGCAAATTAGAAGATTTCCCTTTTCTGGTTAAATATCTGATGGGCACCCTGGATTTTAAGGCTGTTCTCAAATCCAAAGGGTCAACTTTCTGACATAAGTTTTAATTAATTTTTGTTCGGAAACGCGTGAAACTAGAAGATGTTGTTATTCAGAAAATATGTCATCGAACTGTTTTTTCTGTTTTCTTGTAAACGCAATAGATCTTTCAGAAAATACTGTCAAACTTGGCATTTTGAACCGAACTACCGAACGAAAGAAGAAAATCCAGTCAGTAAGGGGAGAAAAATGTCGTGTCACGTGATCAAAATCGATTATAACTCAATAGATAATTTATTGATCAAAAAATAGAAAAGGCAGTTCGATTCCAAATCGCTTCCATGGTCAGGCTTTCCAATTTTATATCTTTCCGTTAAAAAATGAATTTGTAAATGTGTCAAAACGTTTGCGCTTGTTGAGCAGAGCAGTTGAGAACAGCCTTAACAAAAGATTACGTTCAAATGTATAACTTTGTCAAATGCACTCAATTATTTACAATTTTCTAAGGAAGGACCATACCACAAAATTTTGAAATTAATAATAGTTAAATATGGTGCTTAAAATTTTTAAATATAAAAAAGTGTCTACGACTCTGATTGAACTGATTATTGCATAATTGCAATTTCATGGCCATGATAATTATGTTTTAAAGCTTTTCATTTTCTTTTACCATTGAAAACAATAGTTTTATTTTAATTCGGCTCTTATCATTTAATAACTCTGTTTGTGATTGTCATATTTATATTTCCATTTAAAATGTACAGAGGGCAGCACTAAGCAATTTCCCTCCCGCATTCATGAAAATTACTTTGCAGGAAGTAAATAGAATAGTGTCTGTCTTATGATGTCGTGTGTACTGTGACGTGTGTTTGTTTTGTTAAGTGTTAGTTAAACGTTTAATATGTATCTGTGCTGCCTCTTCATTTATAGTTGCGATAATTATTAAATAATTAGTTATAAAAACACTTTAATGATAATCCTTAATCCCTGCATCTTTCATAACGAATGATGTTAAACAATAATAAGTTTAAAAATGCAAGTTCATGGCCAGTTATCTTTTTTTTTTTTTTTTTTTTTTTTGGCGTGTAGACAAGAGGGCTACTTATAGATTTTCAGCTTTCCTTTTAAATAGAAGTACATGAATAGACCTTCCTCTGCATAATTCCTCCCCTCAATCTGCCTAAGAATTTCTAAAAATTTGTTTCAAAATATTATAGATCTATTTCCAGAACTAATGCGGGTTACTTTTGGGGATTTATAAAGTATGGCAATAAAATAGAAAATAATGAAATGCATAAATTAGTTGTTCAATTTATGTCTTACTGAATTTCCAAAACTGATCATTCAAAGTTTATGCAAATTTTGTATTTCCGACTCTTCGTGGCAAAATAAACCAAACGCAGGGACCGATTTACAAATTTGGGGGCCCTGGGCACAGATGCTTACAGGGGGCCCTTTGCACCGATACTTACAGGAGGTATGAGAAAAAAAATTAAAAAAAGATACTTACTAAAATAGATGTTATTCACTTTAACATATCCATTAAAAAATTAAACATGATAATCATTAAGGTGACCTTCTACATTAAGAGACAAAAAAAAGCACTTTTTTATGATTTTTTTTTTTTTTTTTTTTTTTTTTTTTTTTTGTAAGAAAACTGGATCTTTTTGAAATTTTAACATTTTATTGTACATATCTTAAGGTATACACAAGATTTTTTTTTATTAGATTTTGTTGCTTTTACTCTAAGTTATAAACAAATACTTTCAACCACATTTTTTGACACGGTGGGCAAGATTAAAAAAAAGCTACTCAATGCATCATGTTGATTTTTTTAAAATTAAAGCTTATGTAATTGCCTTCGATATGAATTAAAGCTTTTACTAAAATTATTTTTTAAAAATGTTATTAACAAATAAGAACGAATATTTTTAACAATTTTTTTTTTTTAATCAGCCATTACATAACTTTTTTTATATAAATTTATGGATTCCTTTAATTTAACTTGAAGCTATACCCTCGAAGTTTGCGAAAAAAATTTATTTTTGTGTTTCAGGTAATTCTACAAGGCCCTATCATGCCCACTGTCCAGACGAAATTTTCAAAAGCAGTTGAACATATTTGTTTATAACTTAGAGTAGAAGCAACAAAATCTAATAAAAAAACATTATTGTGTATACCTTACGATATGTACAATAAACTGTTAAAATTTCAAAAAGATCCATCATGCAGTTTTCTTACAAAAAATGATAAAAAAGTGCTTTTTTTTGGTCTCCTAATGTAGAAGGTCCCCTTAATTTACTTTTAAATAATTATTTCACAATTATGAAATTTAAATGAGTAGACGTCCTATAATAAATTGTGTGGCGTTGATCATCTTTTCCTATACAAGTCTATATATCTGGAATGATAAAGTATGCAACAACTAATAATAAATTTTCGACAAAACTAAGGTACAATTATTTAAAACATTAGGGGGCTCTGCTGCCTGCAAGCTACGCTCCCCCCTCCCCCCGCCCCCAAATAACCTGCCGAAAACAGAAACAGGGTTAAATAAGAATTAAAAATACAATGTATTTTTAAAGTGATAAAGATAAAAGACAATATTCACTGTAATAAAGTAATTATAAATGGATGTTTCAGACAAAATATACACAGTTATAAAAAATACAATACGAACACAATAGAATGTAGAATTAAATGTAAAATTCCATTCGATATTAAAACTACATCAGATTTTGGACAATAATTGAAAAATCTTAAGCACCATTTGGGAGCCCCTGAAAATCAGGGGCCCTGGGCACGTGTCCCGAATGCCCTGCCATAAATCAAGCACTGACCAAACGCAATTAAAATTAACATTATGCAATTTAGACAGGTGATCTACTGACTTTCTTGCATCAATTAGAACTAAAGTTATTGTCATAAGTCCTCATATTATTTCACGAAGCGTGCCAAATATATTATTTGCCCTACCACCTTACGGAAATATGTAGTAGCATCAAACAATTGTGATACACTTTCAATTGAGATACACCAAGTGTTCGTTCCGAATTGTTTGTATTTGTTCCTTCCTTTGTTTTAAATCCTGATTGAACGATGTTGGAAGCTTCATCACTGCACTCAGTGGAGAACTGTTACGGAATCGCGCCCTAAACGCGAAACGCTTTTTGCTTTTCCAAGTTTTCTTCAAAAATAAGCATATACTAAAAACGGAAAATTGTATTGATAAATTGCTGTGGATCATTTTATAAAACACACATCTCACGGGGTACATGTGGGTGAAATTGTGTGAGCTTCAGTATAAATTTCAAATAGTTAAACGCATTTATTGACTAAAATAAATAAATATTAATACTAATCATTTTTAATAAAAGCACTTGAAAGCAGTTTAAATTAGTGATGATTTAGAGTTGATATTACAAATTTTCTCACCAATTAATTATTTCTATGAAATACAGTGAAACCTCAAACTGTTTTGAGAGATTTACTTAAACTTGTTTTGTTTTGTAAACTTGTTTACTTAAGCCTTCCCGGTGCGGAGTAATTCTGTTTATAAACTGGTGAAATAATGGAATGACACCAGAAATTATAAACTAATTTATTAGAAAATACGAACTTACTTATTTTCAAGTACGGTTTAAAAGGAAAATTTCATTTAAATATTCTGGGTGCCAGTAAAATAAAAATTAGGTGTAATTTTTCAAGGTCACCGCCCGCGAAAGGGTTAAAGTGATGAATTTTCTGACTTTTTGAAGGCTTTTCTTAACACATCCTTCGAAGGAAGGATTTCTTTGGAAGCAGTGTTGCCAGTTGGGCAGTTTTTAAAACTAAATATAAGCTGTTGATGTCGGCTAATTATCTACACGAGGGATACAGGCCCGAAGAGGCGGAGGTGCCTTTCGTGTGTGTGTGTGTGGGGGGGGGGGGGTCTTTCTCAGGGAACCCAACCCTTATTTACGCAAGGAAATCCAAGGTTCGAAGAAAACCACGGAAAACTCCGTACGATTAGGCCGACAGATGCGATTGGGATCGAACCTAGCACCTTCCGTCAACCAGCTTTGAGAGCTGAACCCCTCGGCCACTGGTGAGGCCTAGATATACGGAGTTTTGGTATATTCACGTTTAATATTTATGACAGCAAACTCTAAAAGTGCAAACGGAGTGTAAATTTATTAGAATTTGCTGTAATCTTTGTTTGTATGTTTCTTTTGATAGCTAGTGAATGTTTCGTGCAAGATGTTTTATACCACGTAATAAATTGTATGAAGATATTTTATTAATACTTAACCCTTAAATGCCGGGTGTTGCTTTTTGGCAACATACCCAATTTAGGCTCTAAAATACTATTAGAATAATATTGAAGCTATAATACCTAATGTTGCCAATAAAATACATTCTGAAAATATTATTAAATCGATTTTCAACATGTAGTTGGCAACACTTGTGCTGTTTAAGAATAAAGATAGATTTATTTTTTCAATTGTTGCTACTTGGTCTTTTTGTTTTGTTTGGATGCTTGCGAAATACCCTATTTTGTTCTGCAGTGAGGAAGTAAAATTTATTTCTTATTATAGTTCCTAAAATTCCTGTGTGTTTAATATTATAGAATTTTATCAAGGAAAATTATTTTTTCAATTAAAGACCAGTATTGCCGATTAGTAACAAAATGTTTTTTGGCCGTAAACCATACTTAAAACAAAATATGATTTTTTAAAGTATTTTTCTCATGATTTATTTAAAAAATGAAAACCGTAAAACATTATTACAATGACTTTTGAAAAATCAGTCATTTAAGGGTTAAAATATACTGCTGTCATTTTGATAAATACCTATTGCCATGGCCCTTTTCTGAACACGTCTAGCATGTGCACATTAAAAAAGATCAGCAAGTTTAGCCTTATTTCTCTGAAATTTAAAAAGGCACAAATTATTATTCTTTTTTACTGGTGGAAGTTTGCACGTTTTGAGAATACTGCCCTTCCTGCTGCTAAGTCGTTATAAACATTTAAAGGGGAGCCCATCGCAAAAAAACAAAATATTATTCAAAGGCATAAAAACTCTAAACACGAAATGCTGGCATTTGTGCCCGACTCTCAACTCAAATTGTCCTTGGACAATTATAGCTAAAACTCATGTGCACAAAAAAAGTCCAAATGTTAGAAATGTTGTAAGAAAGCAATTTGAAAAAAAAAAGTACAGTTTTATTTTCAAAGTAGATATAGATCTAAAATTCCACAGAATTTCAAAAAAAAAAAATCTTTCTTAATTTTCGCACTATTTATTATTTTAATAAACATTGTACGTGGAAAGCTACATAGAGAAGACGTTTAAATCTATTTCAACCAAATTTCTATCTTAAAAATTTGTTTGATTAGGATTTTTCGTCAAAAGATTTGTTTGTCAAAAAACAGCGATATTGAAGGTTTTTACAAAATCCAAAGGATTAAAAAATATTGAATATTTTTTTAACCAAAAGAGATAAACAAAAATTCAAAACGATCTCAAATCTACACAAATTGCTGCAATAGATCACGCAACTTTCAGTTATTTATCCGCATTTAAAAATAAAGTTCAGTACATTAAAATATATTCGAGCATTACTCAAAATACCAGTTTTTAGGGTTTCTTTCATCTCACTAAAACCTTATAGTCTCGCTTCTCTGCCTCTCCGTCACAGCCTCGTACTCGGAAACTATTTAAGTTATAGACTTGATTTTTATTATTTTTTTTTTATGTAGAGCTGATAACCTCCTGTCATACTCAAAATCATAAAATTTTTAAAAAGTCTTATATTATTTTAACTAAATGAGCTCGTTCTTTTTCGATTCCAAACATAATTTTAATGTCAGCATATACTGTTGTGTGTTCATGGTGTAGTTGTAGAGCATTCGTCTTCTGTGCAGAAGATTGTTGGTTCGAATCTCGCACGGGGACGTCTAAAAATTTGCTTTTTATTATTATTACATTTTTTTTTTTCAGATGGATTTAATTAAAATGAAATTCCTTTTTTTGGCCATTTTAAAGTCTATTTATTTTTCTGCGCAGCGGTAATTTTTAAAACATCTTTTTTTTTTTTTTTTTTCTTTTTTTTTTTTTTTTTTTTTTTTTTTTTTTCAGACACAGAAAATTTGGAATTTCAATCTAAAACCAAAATTTTTGTTTACTAGTGCAATTTTTTGGAATAATAGGGCGATATTTTTCATCTTATCAATAGAAGAAATTATCCAGAAATTAAAAGGTTATTTTTTTCTTTTTTATTTCGAATTTTAATAAATGTTAACATTCTTTTTTGGCGCCATCTAGTGAATGTTTGGAAAGTCGAGCAATTAATATGGATTTTTTCTGAATTATTTGAGCATTTTAAATATGTTTTAAACAATATTTTGCTTTGAAAATTTTATATTTTATTTATACCTGCGCTAAATTTTCGAAATTTCTGAATTTTAAAATATTCGCATTTTTTTATTTTATTTAAATAATTTTTCTTGAATATTTTAAATTTGATTTAATAATATATTTCTAATTATTTAAAAAAAATGTGTAACGGTGCTGCCATTTATGTAAGAATTTAATAATTATAAATTAACAATTTTGATTTATTAATTTAAGGATAAAGTGTTTTAAAAGAGATATTAAACGAAACCATCTGTGCGATCTGCGATCACACTTACCCACTTGTTCTTAAAATACTTCCCCCGAATGGAAAGGAATAAAATATGCATTTTTTTTGTACGTTACTTCCAAACATCTGCAGAGAAAAAGTTCTTTTCCCTTTTACCATCTGAATTATAGCAGTTTAAATTTTCAGAATGTTATTCAAATCCAAAGAGTCAACTTTATGGCACAAGTTTTAATTCATTTTTATTCGGAAACGCATTGACGCAGCTTTTACATGAAATAGGTAGGTGGGGCATTCTCACAATCTTTTGACTTCCATGTCCCTGAATAATAATTTTTTATTTAATGCACTTTTTTGTGTGTTTTTTATTTCATATACTGGCGAACATCCCATTGTATGATTGCATAACAATATTAACCAGATAAATAAGTTTTGGACGATGTTGGGGGGTCCAAATACCAGAAAAACTCATGTACCGTCCCGTGTCCCTGATGCTGATTTTTAAGTTTGGAGCTGTCTGGACAAAATTGTTTCCATAAAAATAATTCGACGTAATTTTTTTCTGAAGCCAGAACTATTGTTTTATATAAATATGTAGTTAAAAATTAACCTGCACACATTTTTAGGGTTGTTATTATTTTTTTAACTCTGTCCCTGGGTTTTAGATTCCTTTCTAAAATTATAATGAAAACCATTTTAGATGCAGCCACACAATTTTTTTCAAGTTTTTTCTCATGCAGAAGTATGCTAGAGAAATAATGTCTAAAATTCTTTGGCAGGAAATTTACTGTAGAATTTAAATCAGCATTTAAATATCAATTTCAAGCATCGTGGCTTTATTGGTAGTCTCACCGTCCCCATGGTTTATTCCTGCACTTTTCGAGGTAAATTAAAAAAAAAATTATTATAATCCAATGTTAACAACTGCTTCTAAAAATCAATGATGGTTATAAATTAGTCTTAACACGATTTTCCTAAAAATAGGTGGTAATTTTCCTTACCATTCCATCCTTATCGTCCCTTTTTTTTTTACCATTTCGTCCCTTTTTTCCAATACCATCCCCATTTTTTACCTTACCGTCCCTTCTTTAACACCCCTTTAAGACAATGTTATACAAAAATTCTGTACTAAAAGTACTACATTGTTATTATTTCTTATTTGAATGTCCTGTGGGTACTATGCAAATTCATTATAAGTAAAAATTTAGAAGAAAATAAAAAGTTATAGGGGTAAAATGGTAAGGAAAATTAAACTCACAAGTTTAACTTTAACCTCAGTGAAATAAAAAAATTTTCGCTGCTGACCATTTTTCCTTTATTTTGAATCATTAAGGTATTCGTCTATCAGATTAAAATTTTATTTTAGCAAGTTTAATTTTGTCAGTTTTTTTCCCAAAAGTCAAAAGATTGTGAGAATGCCACAGGTGTTCTTAATCAGAAATTATGTAATCGAAAAACATTTTCCGCTTTTTTCTAAATGCAATAGATCTTTAATAAAATACTGTCAAAGTGGACGTTTTGAACCGAATTTCCAGGCGAAAGCAGAAAAACAGTCAACGAAGGGAGAAAAACATCTTGTCACGTGCTTGAAATCACTTATAACTCGATAGGTATTTTATTTATCAAAAAATGGAAAACTCATTTCGATTCCAAATCACTACCATACTCAGGCCTGCCAATTTTATATCTTTACGTTTAAAAGTGAGCCCGTCATTGTGTCAGAACGTTTCGCGCTTGAAAATAATATTTGCATGCGATTTTGCAAGGAAAAGATCAATATAATGTCTATATTTTTGCAAGCCGTTTTATGTTATTCTGACTGATTTATAAGATACAGAATCTAGAAATTCTATAATTGACATTCAGTCTCGAAGGAAAAGAACTTTTACAAATTAGAAACATTTACTTAACATTAGAATAATAGCGTACGTCATTTTGACGTACATTTCTCAATGAAATGATGCGGCAACTCATGCTTGTAAAAACTCTGTGGAATGATTCCTCAAAGTTGTTTAAAATTATTATTGCAAGTGCATTTTAATGATGTTGCAGCCTTCCGAATGGTCTGAAATTTTAAATATATAATTGTTGCAAAATTTTGTCGAGTCATTTCAAATTTTATGAAAACTGGATGTATAGTTTAATTACAGGGACAGTCAACTAGTTATAGTACGAACTCACCTCATTTGCCACGTTTGACGACTGACGAGCAATTTACAACTTGCTAAAAATATACTTAGATCTCGAATACGAAAACTGCGTTTCTTGCTTAATACTTCCCTGACGAGTTCACGGTATAGGTATACGTTCCTTATAGATTGCATAACTTTTTTATTGTTTAGTAACCGAATATTTAAATTGTAATGTATGCCTTGTCAAATCATAGAATTCTTGGATTAAATAAGGCAAAAAAATACTATTAGGAATTAGTGATAATAAAAACTGAAAAGCCGTTAAGGCTGTTCTCAAGTTCACTGCACAACAAGCGCGAAATTTTCGGACACAATGACGTGCACATTTTTTAAACGGGAAAGTATAAAATTGGCAACTATGGAAACGATTTGGAATCGAAATGATTTTTCTATTTTTTGATAAATAAATTACCTATTGAGTTATAAGCTTTTTTGATCACGTGACAAGGCGTCTTTCTCCCTTCTTTGGGTAGTTTTTCTGCTTCCGTCGGGAAATTCGGTTTTGTTTAAGTTTGGTTCAAAACTCCAACTTTGACAGTATTTTCTGAAAGATCTATCTTGTTTACAAGAAAGTAATTACATAGTTTCTGAATAACAACATCTGCCAGTTTCATGCGTTTCCGAACAAAAATGAATCAAGACTTATGCCATAAAGTTTCCCCGTTGTATTTGAGAACAGCCTTAACCCCTTAACTGTTTTTTTTTTGACATAATAAATTCAAAATAAGGTCCCGGCACCCCTTTTCTTTTACTAAAATATTTGGCTTTGTACAATCGAAAAAGGTATACCAGCATTTAACAAACCAAAGATTACAGTTAAAATTAAGTGATATCCAAAAGCTTTTAGTATCGAAAGTAGCAAACTCTTTTTGCCCGAGCGGCACTCGGGAAAACAGTTAAGGGGTTAAATTATGTCAGTCTTGCAAGCGTTATTCATATTACATCCCTCTTCCCTTTCACATAGGTGAATATAAGAGGCAAAAAGAAAATAGTTGCCAGATAATTATTTAAAAGAATTTAAATTACGGGTAGGAAATTCTACACATTTAGATTGGTTAATTTTGTACCGACATTTTATCGCAGATATTCATTTCCTAATAACATTATTTTAACAATTAACTTACTTTTAGGAGGATTTTCACAAGTTTTTCCCCATCCTGTGAATTTGAATAGAGTGTTTTCCTTGGGATGAAACTTAGATGGTGGTAGACATATTGGATTTCTATATATGTTACAGCTGATTTTCTTCTTCAGTTTTAACAATCCGACGTCATAGTCTGGATGCGGTATACTTTTTTCCACTGCGTATCCTTCTGTGACGTTGTCAGTTTTTGTGAGAAAAGCAACTGTAATTTCGTCTTCAGTGAAACTAAAGAGATTTTGAATTCAGTTAAATAAGATTATTATATTAAATGATTATCATATGTCATATGATTATATGCAATTATTCAGTTAAATATAATTCAGATATGAAATTTCAGACTTCACAGATGCCTAAATAAGAAATTTCAGACATAATAGGTGTCTGAATTTAAGACACATAAGCGTCTTACTATGAATATGGTGTAAACAAACTGAGAAAAGTGTCTGAATACTGATTATATGTCTGAAATTAAGACATACTGAAATTCAGTCACTTATGTGTCTAATACTTTTAGTCTAGTCACTTTTGTGTCTAAATGTGATCCAATAGGTCATATGTGATGATTTTTATAAAATGATATCAACATATATATGCCAGCAATACCAGAGAATGTTTCTGAGTAGATGAAATGCGTTTAAAATACTTTTCTCGCCACTAAATTTGGGATTACTTTACAAAAGAAGTAACAAAATTAAACCGTAGGACTCCGTCAAATTATACATCCATTTACTAAGTTTTGGAGCTGAATTATTTTGGGTGCAATAACGAATTAAATATTTGCTTTTCACAAAATATAATGTTCTTCAAACATTTACTTACCCTTATAAGCGTACACAGGGGGTGAAAGAAAAGCCGCTCTTTTTAAATAATAAGGGACATGAAAAATGTAGAAAGGGGCATGGAAAATATAGGAAGGGACAAGATTTTGAGGGCTCATAGCCTTCTCCATTTTTCTATAATACTGAATATATATACACGAAATAGGCTAAAATAAAAATCTGTTGTCGAAAATGCTCGTGCAAGACAATTTTTAAATATATCAACATAAATATGAATTCCAAAATTTATCAATTAAGAATAATTAAATATGCAAAAATAAGTTTCTAACAACATTTTTCAAAATAGAGAAATGAAATACTTTTTTTTCCGGTCACGGACTTTGCCCTTTAGAACACAAAGTTAAAAACTGATTGAAATTTCCAGATAGCTAAACATATTACGCCTGAATTAGAATTTGAAAAAAAAAATAACCTTTACAATCAGGCATTTGATAAACTAAAAAACACATTAATATTACAAAATAAAATAATTTCCACTAGACGTTTCAACCTTTACACAGGCTGTCATTAGTAAAAGTATCAGTAGATATGCCATTCGAAAAACAAGGCAATTGTTTACATATGTTCATGTTGGAAATATGCATTTAAAATAATTATTCATGATGGAGAATACGTCACAGAAGAATCACATATTCTACTAAAATTGTACATGCTTCGTTTAGGGGAGTGTTCTTTAACCTTGTAAACCAACCTTCTATACTTTTATAATTATCGCAGTTAGATCTAATTATTTTAATATTTTCGAAATGTGGGATGAGATCAGTATCTATTGGACAATTAGAAGTTTTGATTGTAAATTGCTTGATTTGAAAGCGCGTTTATGCTCTTCTAAGCGAATGTTCAAGGGTCGTTCATAGACCGGGAGGCGGCAGCACAGTCAATCACCTCATCGAGTTCACGGCTGAAATTCCAGAATTAGTTAAACTCGATTCGCATATTAAAACGAAATCGGATTGCCAAGTCATATCTTGGTAGAAAACATCTGAAAACCCTATTTTAGCGATTGACTCGTAGGTTTACCATTATGTTTTCCTGCTCCCAGTCCTCCATGTTTTCATAACTTTGTGTGCAGGAAAAAACAATGGTAACGGTCAGTGATAGCGGGCCGATATCGAGCTCTTTTGGCCAAGGCTAACGTTACCTTCATTGGCCCACGAGTTGTGTGTTTCTTGGGTATATATTAAATTAACAAACTTTTAAAAAAAAATTTTAAACTTTTTTGCAAAATTTTATTTTTTTAGTTTTTAAATTTTGAAAAACATTTTTTACTTTTTAAAATTATGTTAAAACTTCATTTTTACTTTTTAAATTTTTATAAATCTTTTTTTTTCCTTTTTAAATTTTGTTAAAACTTTTTTACTTTTTAAATTTGTTAAAACTTTTTTTCTTTACATAATTTTTTTCTTAAAAACTTTTTATAAATTTTTTTTGCTTAAAAAACTTTTCATTTTTTCCAAACTTAAAACTAAAATAAAATATGTTATTACTCGTTAAAACATATTTACAAATATGTTTTTTAAATTATTTCTTATAAACTCATTTCTGAGATTATAATAAACAAGTGATTGAAAGAATATATTTTCTTTTTGTTAAAACATTATTTAGGAAATTTTTGATAAAGATTCTTTTAAAAAATATTATTACCTTTTTCACCCATGTTTTAACTGAGAGAGATATTTTAAGGTATGTTTTTAACCATGTTCGGATAGGCTCAAAGATAGTTCGGATATGTTTAACCATGTCCAAAGTTATGTTCGAACATTTTTAACTATGTTCGGATATGTTTAACCATGTCTAAAGTTATGTTCGAACATGTTTAACCATACTCTGAGATGGTTAACTATGCTCTTAAAGTTATGTTTAACCACGGTCAGAGACATGTTCTGAAACATCCTTTTTCGCTTGCATGAGAAAAGTAAGTTATTTCAAAATATTAACAGTTAGTTTTAAAAAAATAGTTTTTACATCAACGTGATATATCTTTTCTTCCTAAAATACTATGATGCAGGCTGTGGGTGTCAGTCTGTCTAGGTATTGCCACATGATATCATCATACTTACAAGCTCGTTTTTAATTGGGTGAAAGCAAATCACGTGATCCTAGAGGGAGGCAATGTCGATGACTCCATACCTACAAGCTCGCTTCTGATTGGCTGTTAGCGGTCACATTATCTCTCATCAGTGACCTTCATCAGCAGGTGTTGGACCCCACGCACATCATTCGTGTCTTGGATGTCGTGGATGAAGGTCGCATGTTTCGCATCTCCCGTTTACCGGACATTTGGTTAATTGCTTCGCGGTACTTTATTGAACCTTTTATGGCATGAAGTGTTTGGCTGCTCACCGGTAACTTTTCATCTTCTTGCTATTTTTCAATGCGTCTGCTTGTTTCAATCAATAAAAGCTTGGGAAAATATCTTTTCCAAAAGGTATGTATATTTTTTTTTTGTCTAAGTTTTTAAGTGTAATTTTTGTCTACTGTTTCTAAAAAGAAAAAAAATTAACAAACTTATAACAATCCTTTTTAAATGTGTCTTTCAGATTAATTATTTGCTATATTAAACTTAACTCAAAAGTTCGCGCTTTCCGATTACTGTGAATGAATGAATTCAAAAGTTTGCACATTCTACCTTACTTAATTCAAAAACATGTTCTGTCATTCTCTATGTTCAACTTGTGTTTCACAAGTTTTCGCTTTGATTAGTTTTATCTGTAATTTTATTAAAAACCAATTGTTGAAAAATAAACTCAAAAATATATTTTCAAACAATATGATTTGTTTCTCAAACATATTATTTATAACAAGAAAACTAAAAAAATGTTTCTTTGAAGTTAGCCTTTTACTTTTTCTAAATTAAAATTGACTCAAAATTGTCTGTTAAAAGCGATTTTTGTCACATAGCAACCGGTTTTTCGCTCACTTAAATGTTTGATAATTTAGTTTAAAGATATCTACTTTCATAGTATTATTTAAAAGGTTTATTCTGTTTTCAAAGAAACGTCTTTCTATTTCAAAGTATTTTAATAACAACATCTGTTAGTTTGTAAAAAAAAATGAATGAAAACATTCATTAAAAAGTGAGACATGTGAGAAAACTAGCGATTACAACTGATTCGCATTCTTTTAGATAAAACACTTAAGAAATTTCAAAAGCTTTCACCTAAATTTTCTGTTAACTTGAAGTATATATATATTCTTTCATTAGTAAATAATAAAAAAAAATTAAGTTCATACCACTTTTTCTAAAAATAAAACTTTACTTCGTTAGTCCCTGAAATGTCTTAGTTAAAAGACTGAAACTAACTTACATTCTTTTAGATAATATATATATTTCAAAATAAGGAGTTAAAAAGGTAAGATAAAAACATATTCATATGATAAAACAACGGGGCCCCCGTGGCCCAGTGGTGAGAGTGATGAACTAAAAATGTGAAGTCTGGTTACATGTTTATGGGTTCCCAACCTGTGAGTAATTCTAAAGGTATCTTTTCTTTACAAGACCGTAATGGAATTTGTGCATATGAAGCTTTGACAATTCTAAGATTACAAATCCAACATAAATCGGTCGTTTCATCAAAATAGTAGTTTTAAGCCTATCCACAGCAGTCAGGTCTTCATCATATGTTTTAAATGCTTTAAAACTAAGGGAAGCCACTAATTTCTTCACTCTTTTTCAGTGTTGCATAGCACAATATTTCTTCTTTTCGAAGGTTCTCCATTATTTTCTAAAAACAGAGTTTTTCATTAATTTAAAAAAGTCCATTTCTAAGTTTAAAAACAAAACACCGTTTTCGTATTCAGCTTGTGTTTCAGCTAACATTCACCCTTGGCAATAATTAAACAAAAACATTATTGTCGAAAACTAATTCGAGTTCTTTTGATTAGTAAAAAATAATTTGTATTCTTTTAAATAATAATTAAAAATTATTAAATGAGAAAAATTAAAAGTTGCTTCGGAAATTATTGTATTAACAAAAATATAAAAATAACTAATTGATTGAAAAGTTTTATTAGCAAATGACTTACTGAAAAAAAATCTAGTTTCGAAATTTAACAAATGATTAAACTAAAAAAATTAACTAATTTATTAAAAAGCTTTATTCGCAATGACTAAATGGAAAAAAATAATTTTAAACTTGTTTCAGAAATTAACAAATGACTAAAACTAAAAAATTAATTACAACTTATTTCGTTAATAAAAACTAATAAATAAAGAAATGTATTAACCTCTTTATTTCAACAGCTTCTTCAAAAATAGGATGCTGTCATCTCAGCTGAGTTAAAAATTCTATAGAGAGAGGGCACTCGTGTCCATGTCCTCAGGTAAAACGATTGTGCTGCCACCTACGTTCGACTCTCATCCAATCAGAAGCCAGCTCCTTATCTAAATGAAACCGGTTGTCGCATTCTCCTTTGCTCATTAGCCCAGTAGATTTCATATAGATCGGACGTGTTTCTGCGCTGCTCCGAGGTAAGTTATTTTAATGGTTTGCATGCGATCTCATCTAATACACTCATCATTAATCACCTAATCATTCATTATCTTTCCTTTGTTCTACCTTCCTCTTACAACAGACTTTTCATTCATTAACACTCCTTTTAGAGTAGACTTTTCATTAATAACCTCTCTTACAGTAGACTTTTCATTCATTAATCATCCTCATGAACGCTTTCCTTTGTTCTAACCCCTCTACTGTAGCATGCCGACTGGAGCGGGTGGGCACCAGTGTGTCTCGACACCGCCCACCTGTCAATCACTTCCTTCTCTCCCCCACCTGTATATCACTCGACTCCACCCCCTTTCAATCATCCTTGGCCACGCCCACCTCCTCACTACTTGGCTCTTGGCTCCTGTTGGGGCAGAACTGTCATTTTCCTTCTACTTACAATACAGTATACAACATACAATACAGCGGTCTATTCAGAACACCGTCGACAGACACAGACTCAATCATTCTCTCTCACACACACGAACTTCTTTCCTTGTTATTGTAGACAGACGCAGATGTTACTATTCGGCACGGAATTGATTCATCTATGTAGAAAATAAGTTTTGAAACTCTGCTCCATCTCTAATTAGTAACAAGTTTCAGAATTTTTGGTACCAATATTATAATGGATACAGTATTTATATTATGATAGTAATTTTTATATTTTTTACCATTTTTTTAAAAATTGGCTTTAGTTTGGAACGGTCAAAATATTGGACAGAAAAAGACATTTCAAAATTCATATAAAACATTTTAACAGAAAATAATGAGAAATCATAAAACAAATCTTACTTCTTAAAACAGTGTGATGCTGTTAAAATATAATTTTCACTGATAATAGCACCGCCACAATGGGGCTTAAATTGATGCTGAACCTGAACCTGAAATGAAATAAGTAAGAATTAAAAAAAATCCCAGCTGGCTCGGCCTACAGGCACAGGTAGATTCCGAAGTTAAGTACTAATTTCACCAACAAAACTAAATCATGATTAGAGATAAACCCAGTTTAACAATTTTGTCTGGCCGCTTTTGACGAGTTTTCAATCTCATTTTCATATAAGAGCTGGTTTTATCAGAATCCTGTTAAGGCAGTATTCAAAAAATATTTTTCCATGCTCAACAACTGGAAATTTCCTGAAACATTTTCAGATTCATTTTTAAAAGGAAAAACATGAAACTTGCTGACGTGATTTTTTAAGATATTTATAAGTGACCTATGTTTTTATTTTTCGTTCAATTAATTAGAACTTGATTTATAAACAATTATTTTCTCAGTAGGACCATATTTTTCGTTTACAACACAATCGCTTCGAGAAATTCAGTTAAAATTTACCACTTTGACATCATTTTTTGAAATATATTCTGCCTCTATCAAAAACCGACCTTACGGCACATTATATAGTTTCTGAATAAGAGAACATACCAATTGCAGGATGCGTTTGAAAGCAAAAATGAATTTAAAAATGAGTCAGAAAATAATCAGTTTGGATTTACGTACATCCTTAATACGATAGTTTTTTCTTCAACCTCTGTGTATTTTTATTTGTTTTTGCTGTAAGAATTGGTCCTAAGAAAAACTTGTCAATATAAAAGTTGTAGATAATATTAAGAAAATTTATAATAAATTTAATTGAATTTTACATCTTGAGAATTGACGAAGATATGATTTTTTTTCCTCCCCAAAACCCTATTTTTTTCGCCCCTTGTGCCCATTTTAAATTTTATCAAAAATCTGCCATACATAAATTTTTGGCCCCTTTTTTTAGAAGTAATAATAACTTTAACTTAAGTCGATATGTATTATAATTAAGAAGTTGCGGGTTTTTTTCTTTTTTCACGAAACCTCTCCCTATATCCACCACCTTGGTCCGATTTTTCCCATTAATGAACTTGACCGAGATTTTATGAATCAGTTTGGAAAACATTTGTGCAGAATTACGGAAGTTATCGTGTCCATAAAAAAGTGATATATATAAATAGATAGATAGATAAACTTTTTTACTGGGGGGTGGTTTTGGGTCCTAGGGGTCATGATCGGTGTAGATCTGCAAACATTTTTCCGAAATTCCAACATAGGGGAGATTGCAATAGGTAGTATTTCATACGAAATCTACCGAAAATAAACCTTGCATGTAACTTATGTCAGAAGTATTCAACCTGGGCTTCGCGGATTAAAGCTATTTTCGAACAGAAATTTCTAATTATTTTTTACAGTAATTCTGCGATTAAATAAGACTAAGTTTTCTTCTAGCCTAGCTGTCGTACAGAGACGTCCCACGTAATGACAGCAAAATGCAGCACTTCTGGGAGAGTTTGTGCCATGGTAACTATTTCTTTCACCTCCATTATTTAAAAAATACCTGCCGGCTCGGCCTGCAGGCGCAGGTAGATTTCGAAGTTAAGTACTAATTTCACCAACAAAAACTAAATCAAGATTAGAGACAAACCCAGTTTAACAATTTTATCTGGCCGCTTTTGACGAATTTTTAATTACATTTTTCTGTAAAAGTTGGTTTTATCAAAAACATGTTAATACGATACTTTTTTCTTCAACCCCTATTTTTTTCCATCCCTTCAGCATATTTTTAGTAATATCTTTCATTACTAGAATTCATCTTATCAAAAACTTGTTACTAAAAAAGTTATAGATAACATTGAGAAGATTTATAAATTTAAACCATGTGGGGATTGTTTCATTAAATGAACCACAAACTATATTTTAACTTCTGAGAATCTTTTTATTGACACACAAGCACGTTTAATAATGTTACCCTAGACCCTATATGCAGTATCAATGAGGGTTGTCGAAAGTTTTCATCACGCGAATGATACTTTTTTATCGCTTTAGTGGCGGATTAATGGAATGTGATATTTTTCTTCTACAACTCTCCCCCCACATACCCCCACCCTTTTTTCTGTTAAGATTCAGTTATATCAAAACCTTGTTAATATAAAAGATGCAGATAACACTAAGTAGATTTTTAATAAATTTAAGTGGATTTGATATCTTGTGAATTGACGAAGTTATGATTTTTTTTCTTCTTAAAACACTATTTTTTGCACCCCTCGAGCCCATTTTTAATGATATCAAAAATCTGTCATGCATAAAGTTTTTGCCCTTTTCTTAGAAGTAATAATAACTTTAAACTGATTTGATAGGTATCATAATAAGAAATTATGTAGTTTTTTCTGTTTTCATAAAAACCCTCACCATTTCCAACCCCTTGGTCTGATTTTGCCGATTAACGAACTTGACCGAGATTTTCTGACCCTTGATTTTATGTATCAGTTTGGAAGAGATTTGTGCAAAATTATGGAAGTTATCGTGTCCATAAAAAGAGTGATTAGATTATTAGGATGAGCGAAACGAATCCTCTCCTAGGCTACACAAATTATATTTTGTCGTACACTTTACAAAAAAACTATTCAGTATTTTGACTTGAAATTAAACATAAAAATAAATTATGATCTGTAGATTTGCACAATGTTATTTTTTTTTACAGATTAACCTTAAAAAGTTTATTATTTTATTTTATTTATTTTACATGATTTTTTTTTTCATTTTTTGAAAATAAAAAATGAAACACGTATATTTTCAGAAGAAAAAATAAATCATGGAGTTATTCATTATAGATAGAATCATGATTAATTAAATAGTTTCACGATTTCTTTTATGAAATTTTTAAAATACCCTTTTTTATGAAAATTATAGCATATTTTTGATGAATCAAAATTTGTGAAAATTCAATTATTTACATTTAATTATAAAAGTATTTTTCAGTGTTAAAAATTCCAATACACAATTTATTGTTATTATGTGAAATCATTTATGCAGACGATACTTACGTATTTTAAAAGAATTACATTATGATTTTTTTTGTAAAGTTGCAACAAAAGAATTGTAAACAAATAAAATTAATTGTTAAATTCGTCATATCATAAATAAAAAATTCCGAGGAAATTCTTAGTTATTTGGCTGAATTTACATTTCCAAAATTAAAATGCGCCAAAACATAAAATAACGTTTTTGCTTAATAAAGATGCAAAAATAATATAAAAAATATTGTTACTTTCAAATATTTATCTTATTAAATAATGCTTTGCGAATCCAAACAAAGCATGGCTTTTGCTAGTATATATATATCAAGTTTTGAATTGGGGGGGGGGGGAGATTCTAGGGGTCATGATCGGCGTAGATCTGCAAACTTTTTTCAGAAATTTCAACATAGGGGAGAATGTAACAGCTTGTAATTCTTACAAAATCTACCTCAAAAAAGTATTTTAGTGTAAAAATTATCTAAATCAGTTCACAATGTTCCCTTATTGAATTTTATAAAATTGCATATTATTTAATTATTACTTTCCTTCCCGACACCATGGTCTCTATCATAAATAGTGCTTCTTTCAAGTTTTATGCTGATAATAAATTCTCGATACTTTTGTTAATATGTATGTAAATGTGCAAAAATACTGTCATTTAATTACCTCTAAGAAGTATTTATAACTAAAAATTTAATTTTTATAAATGTTTCACAATTGTCTTTTATTACATTATTGGATTCTCTTGAAATTGTCTGTTTTTGGCTTAGGCTTGGTATTTTTGTCAGCACAACCTATGAAGTAATATCTACTTCTTATAATTTCAAGTTACAATCCTTATTATTTTCGAAGATATTAAATTTTAATAAATTCTAACATACATAATTTACATTCGCTTTTGGAATAAAATGTTTCGTTTCCGGGTCGCGACAGAGACTTTAAGGTTGCTTACAGTGCTTTTTTTTTTAAACCTCTCCTATGAAAACCATATGAATATGTCAACTGACTTTTCTTTTCCAACCATTCTGTGGTTATGAACAAAAGACCATTTCACTCACTTAATATGTTTCGACTATTGCTAGCCCAAATACTTCAATGCAATTGATAAAATCTATCTTTTCTTCAAATTATGCATAACTGCACATCATAGACGGCCCCTTAGACCATCATTTTGAAGGTTTTTAAGCTTAATTTGAAAACTATTTGGAATAAAAATTAGAATTTGAGAATTTGCATAAAAAAGGACATAATAAACACAAATCTATAAAAAAATTGTAGGTTGTAATTCATATGTTTTTCGAATTTTAATTTTATAATTCATAATTCATTTATAAAATTTTTAAAATTACAAATTCGATGTATTTATGTTTGGGATTTTTAGTATTATAACCACACAAGAAAATAGTACAATAGGATTAGAATTTCAGGAGATATTAATAAAAATATGAAAATGTAATTTAACATTTGAAGTTCTAAATTTTGAATGTTTATCATTCAAAAACTTATCATCCAAATGACTTAAAATTTCGTTTTTAGGCCTAGTTTGAACCGAAGATTAAAAATATATTGTCAAAATCAGGTATTATCTTTGAAAAAAAAAAACAAAGTTTGGTGTGGTGGTCTGGTTTTCATTTGTAGATGCCCCCCCCCCCCCCTAAGCAAATTTCATTTCCACCATTTAAAAGTAGACTTTATTTCCAATCGTTTGGTACCAGTAACTTTCTTCTATTATAATTAGTTGCAGAGTTAGTAGGGGTTTTTTCCTTTTTTTTTTCGACGACTGTACCTCTTTTCATTTTTTCTCTGTTATTAAGAAAATAATAATTTCAAATATTTATCATAATACTGTCATTTTGTTATTATTATTATTTGAGATTTTGGTTATAAATCTGTTTACAACCTACACTTTGAGTGACCCCCCCCCCCTTCCGAGCTCTTGTTCGTGAATAAGAAGGGTATGTATGTTTTTGAAGTTATTCTTTTTATTCCTTGGTTATTTCTCGCACTAATTTACAATTACACTGATTAATTTAATTTATCCATTACGAAATAACCCATTTGCACCCAAAACCATGTAAATGGTTCAGCATTTGTCTCGAGCTAATTTTTCATAACTAAATTTAAAAGTCATCAAACTATTATATTAAAAAGTGACGGGCCATTTGTATTTTTACAGCTACTCCTCCTGAAATATGGAACGGGCGATCAAATTATCGCCAGTTATCTGCATGGATCTGATAATGCCAAAAGGGTTCTGAGAATTTTAAAATTTGAATTAGTTTTCGAGTTATTAATTTTTTCGTAATTTTTAATGACATTTCTGTATTGATGGCAACTAAATTGCTGAATTTTTGTGCATAAAAGGGAAAAAATAGGATTATTAGATTTCTTTGTTTGACATCATTTTCAAATTGAAATTACCTTTTATTTGAGTAGATAGTGAAAATAATATTGTGATTCAATTTTATTTTCACGAAACTTTCAAGGAATACAAATTTTTTTTTTCACATATTCAAGCTTCAGGAATCAGTTCATTTCAACTACTTCTTTAAGATGGCAATTAAAACTTTTCACAAAGACGTTAAAAAATAGTTGTTGTATGGAGAAAAAGTATATTAATCTAAGCATTTATTTTAATTCATAAATACAAAATGATTTTCAATAAATTTGTCAAAACAAAGTCATTTTTGTATAAGTTCATCCAAATGACGTCATTTCTACCAGCTCCGAAATTAGAAGCCAAATCATGGAAGATCAAAAAGCTTTTGGCAATAAAGTTAAAGAATATGTGCATTTTTATTGGGAAAGCTTTTGACTTAAATTGTGTATATAATTTATTATTTGAGTATTATATCGTAAAATCAACTATTTTTTTTCCTTTCTTTTTTAGCTGTGTCTGCTTATGTATTCAAATGTTTTGGGCTTTTTTCCTCATCTTTTATCAGAATTTTTCAGGATGCGGTCCTTACGTTTAAAAAGACGAACACAAAGGTCGCTAATGGGTTAAAACCGTTAGTGGACTTGTGTAATTCAACAGAAAAAAATTCAGTTTTCTGTTTAACAGAATTACATGCAATATGCTGTAAAATGCAAAACTTAAATATGAGTTTTTTTTTCTTTTTTCAGCGATTAATTTTATTTTCTAAAAGACTTTAACAATAGCTGCAATTTGTTCGCACATTAGATTGCTGTAAAAAAATGTACTTTTAACTACAGTCGAACCTCTATTTAACGAAGTCTCTAAATCCCGAAAAAAAGTTCGTTATATGGAAAATTCGTTAAATAGAGATTCACCTTTTAAAATACTTTAAACTGCATAAAACAGATTTTAAATTCATAAACACTAAATATTTTTACTAAAAGTAATTAATCACACCTTTTTTTGTAAATTATATGTATTAGTTTTATTTATTTTACCCACCAATACCTATCATCAATTCATTTTTTCTATGTGTTTAAATCTTTGAAATCTGCGAGGAAAACAAAACATTGTCCAGGAATACATTGTATTTTCAGTTTAATATAAATAGTTTTACATTAAAATTAACGAATTTTAATGACATTATCGTATTTATTATTATTATAACAAATAATTTTAAGCTACGTTCTGACTTGTATTTTGCCTCCTTCTCTAGTATTCTTGGAAAATCTTTTATTCTGAAATCATCTGCGGTTTATTCACAAAAGAATGAGGGGAATCAACAATGGGTCAGGAGATAAGGAGCTGGACTCTACTTGAAGGAAAGGTTCCTCTTTTGCCGGACATCAGTCCCTTTCTTGCTAAAGTCGTTAAAAATCAAAGACACCGAAAAGCCACAAAAAACGAAGCCGACACTGAAATCAGTTAGAAGGATAGTGGGTACGCAGCCTTAATCATACATTACCACGTGCGTCCTTAAGGCTGTTGGTCACTTGCAGAAAATATCACGTTCGGCTGAGAGAGTAGTTTGTTCCTACCTCCCTTACAAGCTGTCAAGAAGCATTTATCCTTAATTGCCGTGAAGTCCAACTGTCCAACATCTTATCAGCTGTCTGTTGACAAAAATTTATGACCCAGTGGGGGTAGGGACTTTTCTAGCAGCCCATATTCTAGCAGTCATTTTCGTTAGATAGAAGGGGCACATTACTTCAATTTACAGAATGCTTTGGCAGTTTTTAAAATAGTCGAGATCACTTTGAACAATTTTACTCTTATTATTATTATTATTATTATTATTATTATTATTATTACAGCGACGCAACCGTCGCTGTTTCATGTAAGTTAAAGTAGAATAATTACGACTTTTATAAATGCATAAATTTTAGCAAATGTTTCATGAAAATGAAATATGACAATAAAAAGTGATTCAGTATAGTTTTTCTGGCTAAAATGATTTACATGTTTCACCTTTACTTATTTATATCGTGTTTATTATATTATCATCTTTGCCTTCAAATTTAACCATTGTAAATTTTAAACAATTAAATAATAAACATATTGTTTATGACTCGTTTTGCAAATTTAATTACATAATATTCAAAGTTTCTGAATTTCTTCTTTTGTTTATGTAAAGCAACATTAATTTACTACTGAAAAGTCAAAACACAATCTATTATAATTAATTACTACAATATGTATTTAAATAAAAGACTGTTTATAGATAAAAATATTATTATAGGTCATTATGTAAAGAAAATATGGACAGAGAGTGGCGATTTTATTCTATTAGTTACACACAGTGATATGGGATAGGTAAATACGCAGGTATTACCTGGAGTATGCACCTGGGTATTTATCCGAGCCTTGGGTAAATACCCAAAAATTGGGTATTTTCATAGTTCACTGTAAAAAAATATAATCCTGTAAAATATTTTTAATGACAGGGGAATATGTCGCACATTGGAACATCCCATCAAAATATATTTATTTTACCTGTTTTAATTTCATATTTGTACTCATCAATAGCAGTATTGTAAAGAATACTTTCAACCATAAATCCTGTGCTCAAATCAAAACTTATTCATTATGTTGTGTTTAACAATCATTTTTTTTTAGCTTAGATATTTTGATAATAATGATAAGAATTAGAGAGGAGAAATTGTTGTAGTGTAAGGCACTCATTTATTGCTAATTTTATTCGAAATATGCCTTTTTATCAGGGCTGGAAATGGAAAAATATACGAACCGAAACACTATTTTCAAAATTATTGTCGACTAATTTTTTTTTTTTTTTTTTGCAAGTACAGTAAAGTTCCGATTATCCGAGTCCTGCTAACCGAATTTCCGCTTTAGCCGAGTTATTTCCTTCTGATGGACTGATAGCTTCCATTATTATGAAACAGCCATTATAAATGAAGTGTTAAGTGAAGATGAAAGAGCAGCCGTAAAAAGTTAGAACTCTGATTTTCTGGTCAGAATGGGGGGGAAAATGGCCATTTTTTTTTTTTTTTTTTTTTTTTTTTTTTTTTTATAAATATATTGTAATAACTACTAACCATATCTTCATCGTAAAGAAATTGATGACAATGCAGGTAAAAAATCGAATTTTAAAAGTTTTAGATATAGGAAACCAAAATTACAGCTCCTCGAAGTAGTTTTGAGTTATGTTTAAAAAACTGACCACTTTCAATCTGGTTTGCAACCGTTACAGATTGATTTAACATGAGGAATTCCAAACTTGAAACCTGTCTAACTCCAAAACTACTTTGCTGAATTACTTCTCTTTTGATTTCTAATGTAAATATTACCGGAAAAAAAAAAATATGTTGACAAAATTATGTGTTCGAATTGAAAATTTCAGAGTTTAGTCCAATTTCACTACTAAGACGACACCAAAACTTATCTTTAAGATATAATTTCCAGATAATGGCTATTTTTCTTTATTTCAGGGACAATTTGATGATTAAAATGTATAAGGTGTTTATCTCACTCACTCATTCTCTCCCTCTTTTTTTTTTTTTTTTTTTTTTCCGACTGTACATTTTAGAGGCAAGAACTTTGAAATGGATGAATAAAGTAATTCTTCAGTTATTTCTCTATTCAATCAAATGATATAATATTAAATATACTAGATACAACATACATGCAGCAATACATGCGATATATATATGATTCACAAAGACAAAATATCAAAGTATTATTAATACATGTATACAAATGAGGGGGAAAGTATTATCAAATGAATATTAGTATTTCGCATGTTAAGTACACCCCTGCCCTCCCCCTCAATCTTGCTCCCACCAAAAATATTCATAACAATATTAACTGAAAGGGAAATAAAAATAATAATAGGTTTGTGCTGGATATTTAAATTTTCAAATAATATTCATTTTTTAAATTATGTGATTGTAAATTCAGATTAAAAAGATGCAGAATGCTTGTCAAAAAATTATTATTATTATTATTATTTTATGTTTTTCCCCGAAGCTTATTATTACACCTTTCCTTAAGAATATAAAAATTTTGTTATAGAACAAAAAACTATAATTTCTGTATTAATTCTGCATTGACATAGTTACATCCGAATGTAAATATTACCCGATCTGTCTTTTTTCTTACAGATCATTTACACTGGCCTCCAAAAGTTAAGGTACAGGGACTGGATGCTTTCGGTTGCACACGTTTTGTCGAATATCTACAAAAATTATTGGCGAATTGTTCTTGAACTTCTGGGATGAAAAGAACATTTTTGATTTTATATTTCCCGGTGAATATTTAGTCGGGGGTACAATTAGAGGGCTAATAATAAATTTAATAATAAAATAATATTTGCTATCCCCTATGTAACAGGAAAGGTTCGAAATGGTTTGTCACTGTGGTAAATGACTATTTGGGTCCTGTTCAACGTTTGTATGCATTTGTGTAAGCATAGCACTCATATTCGTGAAGATGTTAACGTTTTTGTGAAAAATTCAAAAGGTTTTTGTTTATAGCATTCAGAGTTTTCAACCAAATTTAACACCACTTTCCAAAAACCTGACAAAGAGTAGTAGAAACATTATACTGCAATTAAAACATGAATATATTGAATATTTGATGCGATATGTGCATTTTTATGAGATAATTTTTAACTGCGCATGCGCGGAAGATTTCAAAATTTTTATTTCATAATTTGGTAGTCAGTATTTTGGGGTAACTTCAAAAAAAGTTCAATCAAATATTGTGAAAACTTAGAAAGATATAGCGAGCTGATTGAAAAGTTGTGGAAAATCCCTTATAATAAAGCTATTTCTAGGAAGCAACTCACTATATCGACCCTATCTTTGTGAATTTTCGCGATATTTGACTGGACTTTTTATATAAGTTGACTTAAATAGCTTACTACCAAATTATGAAATAAAAATTTTGAAATCTTCCGCGCATGCGCAGTTAAAAATTATCTCGTAAAAATGCCCATGTCTCATCAAATATTCAATATATTCATGTTTTAATTGCAGTATAATGTTTCTACTACTCTTTGTCAGGTTTTTGGAAAGTTGCGTTAAATTTGGTTGAAAACTCTGTATGCTATAAACAAAAACCCTTTGAATTTTTCACAAAAACGTTAACATCTTCACGAATATGAGTGTTATGCTTACACAAATGCATACAAACATTGAACAGGACCCAATTAGCCATTTACCACAGTGACAAACCATTTCCAGCCTTTCCTGTTACATAGGTGATCGCAAATATTATTTTATTATTAAATTTATTATTAGCCCCCTAATTGTACCCCCCGACTAAATCTTCACCGATAAATATAAAATCAAACAAGTTCTTTTCATCCCAGAAGTTCAAGAACAATTCGCCAATATTTTTTGTAGATATTCGACAAAACGTGTGCAATCGAAAGCATCCAGTCCCTGTACCTTAACTTTTGGAGGCCAGTGTAAATAAAGCACATTTTTTATGTAGATTAAAACATAGGATTAAAAGTTATTTAAAAAGCATTAATTACTCAAGATATACCATAGTAGAGTTTTCTCATCCATTAGGAAGATTCATAGATATCTTTCACATATTTTATCAAATTCTTTTCTTTTCTTTTTTTAATTTTGATGATCTTTCAATAAAATTTACACTATTAACAAATATCCAAAATTGCTAAGCTCAATACATATAATTAATTTTCAGTTCATTCTGGCATTGTCATCTATTCAATTTACAGATCCAATATTCAATATAGATCAATATACATGCTGCATAATATATAACTGCAAAAATTTTGCGCAAATTACAAAATTTCAGGAAAAATACATGGGTGATTAAAAAAAAAGGTATCATCTCAGAATTTCATGGCCTTATTTACACATAACAAACATTTTTATAATTTTCTCGCAGAAATTTTTTCCGAAAGATTGCATGAAAAGCAAAACTGATTTATTTGTAATGGTGTACAACAATACATAACGGAATCCATTTATTTATCTTTTTTTACTTATTCATTCTCTATTTTTTTAGAATTTCATTTATTGTTAAAACTATGCTTTGGAATAAAATTTGTCAAGAATATCATAATTGAAATATACTTGGATACATTGAATGATTGCATAATGTTTATTTATACCTACTTTCTAATAAAATAAAGCTCACTTTTTATTACCATACAATTTTTGATCATTGAAAGTTTTTCTGTAAAACATGAAAGAAAAACAAAATCTTGATTTAAAAATAATAATAATAAATATCACTGAAAAATGCAGTATTATGTACAAATAAATCCTAGATTATGTATATTACAAATTAAATATTAAATTCAGCATATATCTATCTATATATAATGCTCTTCAAACAATTAAAATACCAGGAATAATGTACTATATATTATAATACTATATTATAATAATTAGATATTACGAGTTTAGTTTAAACTAAATAATTTATAGTAATATTACCACATAAAAGCTGCAAAAGTATTATTCAAAATACTTCACAAATTCATAAACAAATTTTACAACAAAGAATTTGTTTGTAAAGGGCTGTACATATATAACGTTATCAAATTTAGGGGAATTGTGGACCTCTTGCCCCCTTTACAATATCATACGTTATCATTCCTCGAGCCCCCCCTCCCCCCAATCGTTATCAATGTCTAAGAATTCTTTATATTTTTACAATTTTTTCTTCCTTTTTCTTTTCATACGTTTGCAGCGATATTATACATTTATTATTCACATATTTTTCTGATTTTAATGAAGAAAAGTCAATAAAGTACTATTAAACATGAAATAGCTTTATACCAAAAAACATTTTAAGGAAATATTACATAAAAGTGTTTAATAATAGCTTTTTATTACATAATACATTTTCCTGCACTTGCTCCCTGTATGGGAAAAGAGTAAGCAGAAGTAAGTTCTTATCAACAAAACAACTGGCCAGTATTCTTCCCCATTTTTTTACGAGTAAAAAAACAAGTATAATTTCGAACCTGGTTACTCTAACAACGCATTATATGCTCATATGGCAGAAAAGTAGGAATGCCAAACGTTGGTATATTCCATATTTTAGAATAAAATTATTTTATAATTATTTAATTTGTTTTAGTAACAACTTTGTACTTTCATAAAGATAGATAGCGGACTAAGCAAAAAGTTAAAAGACTATTTTGATGCAAAAAAAAAAAAAAAAACTTGGATAAAAAATGATAAAGATTATCAAAAGACAACATTTCCTACAGGTACCTTACGATATCTCCAGCGACAGTAACAACGCGACACGGCGACATAGTCGCGGACAAAAATAATCTTTTGCGGAGACAATTATTGTGTGCACTAATGAAATCAATTTAAAAAAGTGTCCGCAACTTTTGGACAATTTTTTCCCGCGAATGAAACGTCAATTTTGGCAAAATATCGCATAAAAATTTTGAATTTTGGCAAAAGATCGCGCAAAAATCGCGAATTTTGGCGTTAGATTGCGTAAAAAGCGCGAATTTCGCCAAAAGATCGCGTAGAAAGTGCGAATTTCGTCAAACGATCGTATAAAAAGCGTAAATTTCCCCAAAAGATCGCGTAAAAAGAATGAATTTTGGCAAAAAATCGTGTAAAAAGCGTGAATTTCGGCAAAAGATAGCGCAAAAAGCGCAAATTTCGGCAAAAGATCGTGTTAATGGCATGAATTTTGGCAAAAGATCGTATAAAAAGTGAATTTCGGCAAAATATCGTGTAAAAAACGCGATTTTGGCAAAAGATTGCGTAAAAAGCGCGAATTTCGGCCAAAGATCGCGTAAAAAGCGCAAATTTTGGCAAAAGATCGTGTTAATGGCGTAAATTTCGGCAAAAGATCGGGTAAAAAACGCGAATTTTGGCAAAAAAATCGCCTAAAAAGCGCAAATTTCTGTAAAAGATCGCGTAAAAATCGCGAATTTCGGTAAAAGATTGTGAAACAAACGCAAATTTCGTCAAATAATCGTGAAATAAACGCACATTTCGTCAAGGGATCGTGAAACAAACGCGAATTTTGTCAAAGGATTGCGAACAAAACGCAAATTTCGTTAAAGGATCGCGGACACAATGCAAATTCCATCAAAAGATCGCGGAAAATGCGAATTACGTCAGAGGATCATGAAAAAACGCAACTTTCATCAAAAGATCACGGAAAGTACGAATTTCGTCAAAGAATCGCGGAACAAACGCGAATTTCGTCATAGGATTATGGAAAAAACGCGAATATTGTCAAAAGATCGCAAAAAGTCCCCTCAAATTTCGTCCAAAAATATCGGGAAAAACGCGAAATTTGTCAAAAAGCCATGGAAAAAACGAGAATTTCACCGAAGAATTCCAAAAATTAAATAATAATAATAATAATAATAATTTCCTCAAAAGGGCGCAGAATAGAAAAATTCGAATTTTGTCAAGGAATTATGGAAAAAAACAAATTTCGTCCAAAAATTGCGGCAAAAAAGAGAAATTCATCATAAAGCCGTGAAAAAAATGTGAATATCACCATAAAATTACAAAAAATAAAAATAATAATAATAATAATAATTTCCTCAAAAGACAGCAGAAAAAAATGCGAATTTTTTTAAGGGATCGCGGAAAAAACGGAAAATTCGTCAAAGGGTCGGGGGGAAAACGCGAATTTCATCAGAAGTGCGCGAAAAAACACAAGTTTTGTCAAAGGATTGGAAAAAATTTTTTTTTCATTCAAGGGTTTTAGAAAAAACTCAGTGCTTTTTGCGCTTGAGGCCTCTGAAGCTTCCAAAGGTTTTTAAAAGCATCGTTATTGCCTATGTGTGGTTCTGCTTATCCTCCACTCTTTAGAAATTCTACAAGAAGTTAGATGATGAAAAGTTATAAGCATAATTAATGAGAATGCATCATGCTTACCATGTTTTAAAAAGAATGATAAAAAATTTCTAGTTTAATTTATTATTTATTCATTAAAATGACAAGCAAAATTTGCAGACAGATTATGAAATTTTAAAAGCTTGTCGCAGACAGCTACAAAACTTTCTGCCACTGAAACGATATCAAATGCCAGAGTTCCCCTCCTGCCAAAGTGATATCGTTATATATGTACAGCCGCTAAGATATTTACGTATTTTTTTAATTCTCGATTATATAACAGCAAAATTTCAGATAGAAAATAAAACAAACAAAATATAAAAGGAAATATATGGAGCGTAACAGATGAAAAATGTATGCTTTGAACACTAAATTCATTTACAAAATCGACATATATCATATACATTTTGATTATACATAAAAATTAAATTTTTTTCTTATTTACATAAGTAGATAACTTAATCGTACATATTGCATCTTTCATAAAATTTTAAAATGCTCAAAAAGGAAACAAAAAAGAAAAAAGTTGAGTGTGATAGCCTGACGCAGCATATACAGTGTGTTCACTATCGACGAGCTGCATAGCACCTCCCGTGTACGCAGCCGAAGGCACTGGGTCCTCCACCATGATGGTCGTTTGTAAAGATTTTCGTTATAAAATATAAAATCCTTCAACACTGATTTTGGCATGTTTGAAATAATTATCATGGCCCAAGGCAACAACTGGCAGGTCAGCGAATACATAATAATTAATCAAAATTTATTTCTGTAAATCGCACACACTTTATATATGTATATTCAATTAAAAAATAAATATCAGAGTATAATTTTAGTACTAAAAGAAAAAATAATAAATAAATAATAGGAAAGAAAAATCATGCACCAAGCATAGATTATAAAACACTTTCCAACACTTCCAAAATGCTTTATCAAGACTTCGCCGTTTAATAATGTAAATAAGATGATAACCAAGAAAACATTTTAGAAATAGCGCATTTGAAAATCGGATATCTGTAATTACCGTCCACAGTCGGAAAGGTACTTTAATTCGTCTCTGCAGCTCTGTATATGACCCATATATCTGTTACATATTCTACACAGTCTGCTAAAATTTAGTATAATAAGAAAACGCATAACACAGTTAAAAATTCACTACCAATAGGCAGAAACGTACTTGAATTCTTTTGTACAGCCCTGTATATTACATATATATATTTATGCGCGTAATATATAAAGCTGAAATTTAATTCAGGCAAAATCACTCTTAAAACTCGTCACTCCTCATTTTTATTTATTTATTTATTTATTTTTCTACTCTCCCACTATATCCCTACCCCTTCCAAAATGTTTACCCCACACCCCTCCTTTCCTTTTCTTCCTGCACACTGAGTTTGAAATACTATATTATTTTGAAATAACGAATTGTATACAGTCTTCTAAAAATCTACTGCTACATGCCGGAACTCCTCACCATTTGAATTGAATGCGCAAATACTGTATTTAAGAAATTGCTACCCTATACTAACCCTTTCGGGACGGGTGATGCATATATGCATCATCAAAAGGTTCAGTTCATGTGGAATCTGTTTTTTTCATTAATAAATTATTTTTTTGTCCTTTTTAATTACAGTATTGTTTGGTATTTTACAAGTAAAGGGAACTATTTTAAAAAAAGCGGTGCCATCCAAATAAAATTTGTGCAAGGGATGCCGTCTCGAAAGGACTAAAAAAAGGCTTTTGATTCTTGAGGTATTTTGTTTTGATTCTTGAAACTCCTTGATTTATATTTAAAGAAACGAATACTAATTCTAAATTAATACTTTGACATAGGTGAAAAACTTTAATTCACCTTTTTAAAAAATATTTTGTGAAAAAAAAAAGAAAAAAAAGAAAAAACATCAGCAGTTTAAATTAAAATTATTACTCTAAAAATAAGAGTAATGAGAATTAAGATTTTTTTTATTGTTAAATGCAATTTGATGTATTTTTCCGTTATAACTTAGCTACATAGCTAATATAAATAATCTAAAATTGAATATAAGAACTTAAAACGTGAACAATTATGAAAAACTATAATAAAACTTATTGGAAAATTATTGAAATGAACTACATAAAGATTTAAAATATTCAGTTTAAAAGCATGGAAAGAAATTTTGGTTATAAAATTACGATTCCTGAAAATTAAATGCACTTCCAAGCAGGGCCCGACCTCTGAAGCTATGGGAAATACAGCTTCATTTCGGTGCCCCCTAGAAGGGTTATACCAGAAGGGTTTTCTAAATTGTAACTCACCAATGCTATAAACATTACACCAAAGAGTGGCTTATTTGAGTGCACATATAGCTATAAAAGGTTTAAATTAAAATTAAACACATATAGCTAATAAAACAACTTTTTATATTCTCTTATATATACTATGAACAGGAAAATTGGACGCAATCAAGAAAAATATGGAAAAATAATTTTGCATAGTATTGACATAAAAATGTTAAATTCATCATGTATGCTCAATATAAAATATCAATATTTTGAAATATTTCTTTCAATTTTAGCAGTAGTTTAAGTTACTAATATTTTATGTTGTGCATACAAATCAAGTTCAATATTGTTCAAATTCAATGTGTAAAATAAACATACATCTAAAATAATGGACAAACTGAAGAATTGTGATCATGTGGTTTAAACTACTGGTGTATTATGTATATGAAAAATTAATGTGTTATGAAAGATATTTTCATGAAACACTTATAAATACACACACGCGCGCATTACAAACACACACACATATATATATATACAATTTTTGAATGGAATTAATTTAATATAACATTTGGGGCCGCCTGTTTTCTCAGTTTCGAATTCTGTTTTCTCAATTTCGAGTCCCTTCAAAATTTTCTGAGGGAAGCAGACGCTAAACGTGCCTGTTCGGTAATCAAGGCCTGCTAAATTGACTTTGAAAACTTCCATATCTCTTACCTATTTCTACCCCCTTTAACTATTTCCCCGACCCAACTTTTATTACCCCGGAGTCCGAGCAAACGCGGCGGGGTGTCCCCCCCCCCCCATGGAGTGATGGATTGTGTCGAGGGGGTAGGCAATGGACTGATCAGAATATACATATATGCATTTTGTTTTAATTACAGCTCCCTCCCTAATTAATTGAAATGAAATATCTTTATATCAATGGATAAATTAGAAACTGTACATTTTTTCGTGTTTTTTTAAATTTCCAAACGACCTAATAGAACTGCCAGAATTTACAGTTTAATGAGAGCTAGAAAATTTTTTGGTCATGCTCCGAGTATTTCACGTAAAATCAAATATTTAAAATTATTTTTAATATAAAATGAAAACTAGGATGAATAGTGGCAAGTTTTAAGAATTGCATACAGAAAACAAAATTCGAAAATCTTAATTTTTTCATGAGATATCCTTAGAAAAGTGAGAAAAAATATTCCCATAGGTTTACATGGAGAACGAAAAACGGGATTGTAAGTGATCAGCACCCTTAAATTTAAATTTTACCTGAGTTTTTCCTTTTAAAAAGTGCTTTCTCTCACAATACGTTTCGCATCTTTGCAATGCACCAAAAACCCCTGCATGCATATTTTCTTCAAAGTATAATCTGCGTCGGATTGTTTCAAATGATTTTAGCATTTCATCATACGAAGTTTTGTTCTCCATCATGATCATTACCATCTTCATCATATTCGTCTTCATCGCAATTCATTGCTGTATTGTTTTTATTTTTCACACTATCGAAAATATCCAATTTGGTTAGAGTTTCCGAGATCTCAATTTCAGAATTAAGGGTGTATTCGAAAAAATATTTTTCCACCCTCAACAGCTCGAAATTTTCTGAGACATTTTCAGACTCATTTTTAAAAGTAAAAACATGAAACTTGCTGGGGTGATTTCTGAAGACATGTTTAACATGCCGTGTGATTTCATTTTCAGCTCACTTAATTAGAATTTGATTTTTAAACAATTATTTTCTCAGTATGACCATTTTTTTCATTCCCAGATCGCCCGCTTCGGAAAATTCGGTTCAAAACGCCAACTTTGACAGTGTTTTTTTACAGTATTTTCTGCATTTATGAAAAAATTAAGAAGCACGGCACATTATATAGTTTCCAAATAAGAGAATTTCGCAGTTTGATGCGTTTGAGAGCAAAAATGAATTTTAAAATGAATCAGAAAATAAGCAGTTTGGATCGGAATACATCCTTAAATGAAATACAATCATGAATATGCACATCATAGTTAATTTCTTCTTTTTGTCTCATCTGTATCCACATTTTTTTAAGTTTCTCTAAGGGACTATCGTCTTCGTCCTCCGTACTAACCGAATTCTCACTGCTGACAAAGAAGGCGCCTGGTAAAACCAGTTCAAGGCCATTGAACATCATAAAATGTGTTAAAAGAAAGAATAAGTTTGAAATGTCCAGAAATATTTTGAGAAATAGGGAGAAAAAAAAAATTTAGATCGCAAGAAAAAGTTCGTTAAATAGAGAATACACTTCGCTATTTGGAGGTTATTTTATGAAGAAATTCGCAAAATGTTCTTGGTTCCAAGGAAAAGTTCGCAAAATGGAGAAATTCTCAAAATAGAGGTTCGTTAAATAGAGGTCCGACTGTACATAAATAAAACGAGAGAAAGAGAAAATAAAATTTCTTTATTTTTGCGTTTTAAAAAACTTTTTTCTCCCGTTTTCGGGGTACCTTTCTGACAGCCTGTTATAGTCGTGGTATATACGGATGCCGGTGAGTATGCGTCAATTAATTTATTATATATTCATATAAAATGGGTTTGTTGTCGGAGAAAGGAATGGAGAAGAGTGTCGTTGCAATGGAAACCCAGATCTTTCTTTGATATCAACATAGAATTTTCAATATGAATATTCCCCAAGATTAAGAATCAGGAATCATATCTTAAGATTCTATACACTGTAAAAAAAAAAAAAAAAAAAAAAAAACGGACTAAAAAACGGAAATACTACTGGCAATCTAGACGCCAGTACTATTTCCGTTTTTTTACGGAAATTTTGTACCCATAAATTACACAAAATTTTCCGTTTTCCTGATTAAAAACGGAAATTTTTCTGTAATTTATGGGTAAAAATTCCCGTAAAAAAACGGAAATAGTACTGGCGTCTAGATTGCCAGTAGTATTTCCGTACTGCAAACTATCATAATAGCGTGTCATAATTGATACTAATCTATTTTTTGGCGCTAACTACCGTAATTTCCGGCGTATAATCCGCGGATCAAACAATCAGTTTTCGACCCAGAACTTTTTAAAAATAAAATGTAACTTTTTAGATCGCTATAAATATATGGCTTCAATTACTGAATAAAATTTCTGGGTCCAAACAGAATTGTTTGATCCGCGGATTTTACGCCGGAAATTACGATATGTCCCTTATGTGAAGTACTAAATTTATACTTAAATTACTTACCATCCATGGGTACATATAAGGAGGTTTTACGGGTTTTCCTCCAGTGACTAAATAGGTCGGTCCAGTATTAATCAGCCCACAAACTAAATTAGAAAGAAATTATATCGATAACGTTTTATTATTTAATACACAAATGTTTAAAATAAAAAATTACTTATTCTGAAAAACAACGCTCGACAAATATGGATTGTTAATATCATATTTCTTTCTTTTTTTTTCTTCGTATAAGATTTAAATAAATTTTCGAATGTATAAACTGAACAAAGTTTAATTTTTAGACTTGAAGCAAAAGCTGTTTTGGCTGTAGGGATACGTTCCAATTATTCGTCATTGGCCATCATTATAGCATTTATCAAAAACAATTTGAAATTATTGTTATTCTAATTTAGTAATATAACTCTCTAAATGAAAAAAAAAATGTTATTTATTAATATTTTAATCACATAAGAATCTACCTCTAAAATATAATATAATATTTAAAATTTAAATCATTTAAAATAAAAATGAAAATTTTGCTTAAAATTACATTTAAAATTATGTATTTCATACGTAAATTTATATTAAAAATACCTCGAAATTTCAAGTCCATAAAATTTCCTTTGAAATTTCGTTATTTGAATAAGCAGTTTCTGTATTTTTGTTTATTTCATCAAATTTAAAAGTAATTAATGCAAAGAAGTGATTCTAGCAGAAAATTATATTATTTTGCAAGAAATATTTTAAAACATAATTTTTTTTTACAAAAATTTAAAACGTAACAAATTATTGCAATAAAGAAAATCGACAAGTAACGTAGAATGACAAGTGACATTACATGTATTACTCTCAATCGGACGAAAACAGAATAAAAGAAGCACAAAGATTCCATTTTTATGATACAATCAAATTATTTTAATATTGAGAGAATTATAAAAACATGTATAATAATCACTTATAAACAAATTAAGTTAAAATAATGCTATAAAAAGTGATAGAATATCTTTATTAAGACTTACGATCGTTTCATCGCACAATCGGCGACATTTTCAAAATCAATCATAATAGAAAATATTTTCACATTACTTAAAAACAATAATATAGTAAACAATGTCACGAGACATGAAGCATAATGAAAATATTGCAACCATAAAATAAAATAAAAATTAAATTAGCTATTTGCGAGCGTGGATTAATTTTCACATAATTTAAAAACAACAAGGTAAAACAATGTCACGAGACATCAAGCATACTGAAAAACATTGCAAAACATAAAATAAAATAAAATTAACTTGGCTATTTGCGAGTGTGGATTAACTTTTACTATTGTTTCTACAATTACTTAGTATCTCTTTCCAAATTCTAGGTAAATCAAGGGACACAGAATCATTGCAAATATTCTCGTTGCGTAAAAATATTTCTATTGATTCTCGGACTATGGATGGAAAATAAAATCTTGATGGATAAATTAACTTGCTATTTTTAAATCCAATCTGTAAAGGTTCTTCGCTGCATAATCTGGCCAAAGCTGTGGTTCTTCTATTGTATTTGATGTCTGCTATATGTTCTTTGATTCTAGTTTTAAGTTTTCTGCTTGTCATACCTATATAAAACTGCTTTGTTCCATCTTCTTTGGTGAAAGGTATTTCGTATACTCCTGCTAATTGGTTGGACTCAATTTGATCTATTTTCTTGCATACTATTTTTTTTTTTTTTTTTTTTTTTTTCATGGATGTAATCCATGAAAATAAAAAATATAGTATGCAAGAAAATAGATCAAATTGAGTCCAACCAATTAGCCAAGTTAATTTTATTTTATTTTATGTTTTGCAATGTTTTTCAGTATGCTTGATGTCTCGTGACATTGTTTTACCTTGTTGTTTTTAAATTATGTGAAAATTAATCCACGCTCGCAAATAGCTAATTTAATTTTTATTTTATTTTATGGTTGCAATATTTTCATTATGCTTCATGTCTCGTGACATTGTTTACTATATTATTGTTTTTAAGTAATGTGAAAATATTTTCTATTATGATTGATTTTGAAAATGTCGCCGATTGTGCGATGAAACGATCGTAAGTCTTAATAAAGATATTCTGTCACTTTTTATAGCATTATTTTAACTTAATTGAGAGAATTGTTAGGATGATACAATCAAATTATGTTTATTATTTATTTATTATGATTGGTGTGGATGATGAATAATGGAACAGCCATTTCTATTATTCCTACAGAAAACTTAACTATTTCAATAAGCTTTTTATAGCTATCTGCTTATTCCTTAAACCATAGACAATATATACTATAGCCAGGGAAGCAAATCATACGTTTATTAAAATATGTCCATCCGCTTCTATTTTATTAGAGAAAAAGGAATGTTACATTGTCCATAGTCAAAAATATTGCCCCTGATTTGTGCGAGCAGTTGGCTGAAAAGTAAATTCAGAAAAACTACAGATAATTAATAAAAACTTCAAAGATATTTAATTAGACGTTCTTACTCTTGCACTGCTTTAATTCTTGAGGTCGATATGCTTCACATTTCCGTACAGACATTCCTGCGCAGCTTTTTGGACTCGGCATCTGTGGAAATTCTTCGTTTATCTCCTCCCCAACGGGATAAGTCTGAAATAGATTTTTACATCCAAAGAATTTTTCTTACACAGTTTGATTTCAGCTGTTGAATTAAAGCATCCATCAAACGCATTTCATTTCAAATGTATGTATGCGAGATTATTATTTTTATTGTTATTATTGGCTGACCCGTGATAATAACTTGAAGGCTGTTCTTAAATGCAAAGGGACAACTTTCTGACATTAGTTTTAATTCATTTTTAGGGTTCCGTACTTAAAAAGTAAAAACAGAACCATTATAAGATCACTCCCATGTCTGTCTGTCTGTTTGTCACAGCCCTTTTACTCGTAAACTATGCAACGTGGAAAGTTCAAATTTTGGGGAAGTAATAAAGACTCTTGACCCACATATTTACAGATTAATAAATATTCATAAATATATTTAGGAAAAATGTAGAAGGGCTAATTAAGTTACTTGAAAAAAAAATCTTTTCTTTGTATATCGTGTGGGGTATTATGTGAAAGCTTTCGTAACGCTGAAATCAAAAATATATTTCATTTAATTTTAGGTATTATATTTTCAAAGTTATGGTGGAAAATGTAGTGCAAAAATATGTTCCCTCCCATCTAATTCCGGATCTATCGAAACAAAAATTATGAAAAAATTAGAGGTAGTAGACATTAATTTAAACCTTGCAGGAAAATTATAGCGATTACCCTAGGTCACATAGTTTTTGAGAAAATCGCATTTTTCCGTTACACTCAAATTTCGATTTACAGGCTAGAGCAAAAGTGTTGAGCAGAGCTGGAGATACCTATCGTAGCAGGAGTATAAAAGCATTGTTGATTACGAATTTTGGAAAAAAATCGTCGGTAATTAGCTGAGATATTAACCCTTAAAGACACGGGCGGTTTGGAGATACATAATGACAGGGACGGCGTACTCTATGATCCATCGGCTTTTAAAGACTAGATAACAAATTTTAAGGATATATTTATGTAATGCAATGCCCAGTAGCAGTATAAAAGCAATAAACGTCAAATTGTTAAAAACAGACTAATTTAATGAGAATTATCACACAAATACTACGGAATTCGCGACTAGTTCCCATTGAGTGGCACTCTCAATACACCTACTGTGTCTTTAAAGGTTAACTAAAAAACTATATGGAATAATAAATATACAAAATAGCTATATTTGCTATTATTTAGGTTCCATATATCTTTGAATTTTCATGTCATTATCCATTTATACTTTTCTAGTATACAGGGTGCAAATGAAAGTCCCTTTAACCTGAAAATACTTGTGAACGGAGAGAGCTACAGCTATGCAAGTGAGAAAACGATATAGTAAAGTGACTACGCCCAATTTAATGCGAACGACGTCAGCGCCCCCTAGTGGCGAAATTTGGAAGATAGCTACTGCAAATCAAAAACGAAAAGAGATACAATAAAATTTCCAGTTAGAAAGTTTTAGATCATCAATTAATAGAATACGACATTTGGTTTACATGGATAAGATAAATCTTCGCCTGTTTACCCGAAAATGTCCGAAATCGATGCACTCCATTTTGTGTAAACGTTTGAATGGAATAGTCAGAAGTATGAAGAAATACGCACAATTTATGCTATAAATACGTACTTATCTCAATACATTTTGATAACAGCACACACAAACAAAGACAAACTGCCTCACAGTGATAAAAGTTAATATTCAGTATGTTCGAAAAGTTCGCCATTGCTCACGATACACGTTTGTATTCGTGAGAGTAATTCTGCATGCACATTCCTCAGCATGGAACGTCTATTGCAAGCCTCTTCAATACGATGACATAGATTTAACCCTTTCAAGGGCGGTGGCTAGACGGTCTAGCCACCTAATTTTGATTCCAAAACTGGCAAATGGCACCAAGAATATTTTAATAAAATTTTGCTTTTGTAATGAAAGTGCAAATTATCGGGTTTTTGTTTTCTGAGAAATTCGTTTGAATATTCTTGTGTCAGTCAATTATTTCATCAGTTTACGAACAGAATTCTTCTGGCCCTGAAAGGGTTATTCTAAAATTTTAAATGCATTAGAAATTAAATCTTTACAGACATTACAGTACAGTACAACGTCACAATCTGCAATTGTGCACTGCTACATTTCCGGAATGTGAATAGGCAAAGGAGAATCGTTGCTCATCGATTTCGGACATTTTTAGGTATGCAGGCAACGATTTATCTTATCCGTGTGAACCAAATGTCGTTTCGTACTAACTAATTTATGCTCTAAAACTTTTTAATTGGAAAATTTGCTCTACCTCTTTTCGTTTTCGATTTGCAATGGCTATCTTCCAAATTTCGCCACTAGGGGTGCTGCTGTCGTTTGCATTAGGCCGGGCATAGTCGCTTTACTGTACCGTTTCCAAACTTGTATAGCTGTAGCTCTCTCCGTTTGCAAGTATTTTCAGGTTAAAGGGACTTTCCTTTGCACCCGTATACTATACAGCTATACCCAGCTTACGTTGTATAGTTTTTACAAAGTCTTAGTATTCTTTTAGCAACGGTATTTTTAATCATACACTTACTAATTCATATATTATTGTACGGAACCCTCTGTGCGCGAGTAATACCCCGTTTATTGTTCGGAAACACACGAAACTGGCAGGTGTCGTCTATCAGAAACTATGCAATCGAAAGACGTTTTCCTTTTTTTTTTTTTTTTTTTTTTGTAAACACAAAGGGTATTTCTGAAAATACTGTCAAAGTTGGCGTTTTGAACCGAATTTCTCGACGAGAGCAGAAAAACCATCAACGAAGGAAGATAAACGCCTTGTCACGTGGATCATAAACGCTTATAATTCGATAGGTAATTTATTTATCAAAAATTGGAAAAATTATATCGATTCAAAATCGCTTCCATAGTCAGGTCTGCCAATTTAATACCTTTACGTTTAAAAATGAGTACATCGTTGTGACTGAAAATTTCGCGCTTGTTGAGCAGCGAACTTGAGAACAGCCCTAAATAAACCTCAAATTTATATGTTTTTATATCGTTGACCAAAATTCATATGAATTTATACATTTCAGGGTGTCCGGGACATACAAATCTTCAAATTTTCTAAAAAACTTTTATTGCATTAAAAATTTATTTGTTTTTTTCTGCTTATAATGACGTTTAAATCATGTTTCAATCTTAATTAGAACAGGAAATATTAATTTTTTCTTTTCGGTTCGTTTTCAAAATATAGCTTTCAAGCAATGGTTGTCATGGACTTGTGAAAATACGTTTTTCTTCATGATGGGTTTTTTCACCATTTCTCGTATTTAAATTGTTATGTCAAGAACCGTTAAAAATAAATGGTTCAAACTTTGAACATATCTTTTTCGATTGTTTTACTTTAATATTGATTCAGCAAATTTGAAAAAAAATATTTACTTTTGAAAATATGCTTTTTTTAAAAAAAGTTACATCATTTTCTTTTAATTTTTACTTTAAATATGTTTAATTTTTTTATTAATATTTTTTAAAATGCTGAATCAAAATTAAAACTTATATATTGCTGTTTATTTAAAAGAAAAAAAACTGAAATTCTACAAATAATATTTCGAGTTATAACGATTTTAAATTAATCCACTTTTTAAATAAATTTTAGATTTAAAAATTTTTTAAAAAAATTATGAGAAGTTTCATTATGTGATCTTGTTTACAAATAATATGGTTAAGCATCACAAAAAAATTCAAAATTTTAATTCAGTAAATAAAAATTATTTTAAAATGTGTCCCGGACCTCCTTAAATTATATTTTCGCAAAAAAATATTGATATTTAGTGGTGTTTCATAGGGAAAAAAATAGTTCTTGTGATTCGAACTCTTAGAAATTTTTATCGGTTATAAATATAACAGTTTTCTGTCCGTGTTAAAATTTCGTCAAAAAAATATTTCTATCTAGTTGTAAAATAAATATGTTTTCTTCTCACTTTATTTATTTGTTTGTTTTCGCGTCGGGTCCTTTATCATAACAAAAAAGTATTTATTGTCGTGCGAACTCACTGAAATTTTAATCGGTTATAAATATAACTGCGTATAAGCCTTGTAAAAATAATAGCATATTTAGTCGTGAAAATATGAGTCGAAGCCGCATCGAAAATTTCTCAGATTTCATTATTTTTTACTCTTCCGAACAATTTCAAAATTTTTGTAGTTGATGTTAATCCAATCTGCTGAGATGCTATAAAAAGATTGTGTTGCAATACAGACGTTTAGTTACTTTTGCCGCAAAAAAAAGTTCGTCTCCGGAAGACACGAAGCGATCTGCAGTCGCGAATTTTTTCAAAGGCTTTCTCAAATTCAAAGGGGAAACTTTAAGACATAAGTTTTAATTCATTTTTATTCGGAAACGCATGAAACTGGCAGATACTGTTATTCAGAAACTATTGTAGGGACTTAGATATCACTGGACAAGAGTCTATGGTAGCGTAAGTTATCAAAATCTAAGTCCTTTATTTAGTCTCGATTAAATACTAATATTTACAAGTTAAACAATATTGGTTTGGTTCGCGTCAATTTTACAGGATAAAAAGTTCCATCAACGGGCTGCTTCCACAGATATAGTGCTTCAATCGGAGAAAAGACTGGTCGGATGACCATCTATCTCATCTCCTCGCTTCGCTCATTCACCACTAGCTCCAGCAAGACCTCTTCGCCAGCGTCCTCGCTCTCTCGCTTCCTAACTCCTTCTCTCTTCCTCCCGCGTTGCCACCTCGCTTCTCTCCAAGGCTGAAACTCCCGGTCCTAGGGAAAACTAGCTTTTTCCCTCTTAGCCGATGCCACCGCCTATTTCTCGAAGGCTGAAGCTCGCCGCCCTAGGAGAAATCGTCTTTTCTCCCCCTCAGCCGTTGCCACCGCTCACTTCCTGGACGGCTGAAACACCTGCTCTCTGTGTAATTCAATGGAATGTTACGTTAGCGCCGGAACGAAATTGTACTGCCAGTTCCATTCATATTTGCAGACTTGACGGCACCATACCTTTGTTCAGAGATGAACTATGAGTTTATGAGATTCCTCTTAGCGTGGGAAAGTTCAGAGGACCCTAGGGGGATCTTCTCCCGAATTAATAGTTCGTGAATAAATAGTCTTTAGGGGTAATTAGTAAAGTTCTTACAGCAATCCCCCCTCCAAGAGAGATTTTTCACGTAGCTGGAAAATCTATAGTGAAATCAGTGTTACACTCAAAATTCGTTCACCACAGAGGTTCATTATTCATTTTTTTCTTTTGTACTAAACACATATAAATTTACACACTTTTCCAGGAACATTATTATGACAATTACAACAATATATACAAAATGTAAATTATTTATACCTTATGATGCAAGCACCTTTTTTTGAGAATTATATACAATTTCCCTAAATTTATTCAACCCTACTTAAGCAATCAACATGCACTATTTCTTTCCCCGGACGGTGCCTGATTGTATAAGGATAAGGCTGAAGTATCAAGGACCAACGGATTAGTCTTGGACTATTCACGGCGTTGTTTCGGATCAACCTTACCCAATATTTACTGGTACTCTGCGCTGATTTTCTGCTAGATAGTTTCACTTTCATTTTTACTCCTCTGATGCGGTTTAATGCAACTCCTCTCTGTCCCATATGATTACTCCAATAATCGGAAACCCTTTTCGCGTTGTTTAAATACGACAAACCAAATATCTTAGGAGAATCATAATTCAAATTGTCTTGCCTTCTAGCGCCTAAATCTAAGTCGTGCGTACTCGAATAGTTTTCTCCCGGATCAATCTGGAAGACACCCCTCTTCTTCTTAACCTCACGAGTTTTAGTCCCCGTTTCCACTAATAATTCCCGAAATTGCCTGATACGTCTAATTAAATCCAATTTAGGTATGAATTTTAACCCTTTCGAACGTTCATCTCTTTTCCACCTCTCGTATAACTTTTTAATTTCGTTTACGGTTTTTGGCCAACAATAACGATTCAAGAATTTATAACCTGACTTCTTCGTACTTAGAAGTCTGCCTGCACTCTCCTTACCTAAGGATAACATATCTCCTTTGACTTTCAACGGGATTACCATTTGTTCTTGGTCAGATTCCCTGGGATCTTTTATTTTCCTAATCCCCAACCCCTCATTCATCTCAAAATGTGATTTCACCTCGTCCGCTCTCTGCTTAACACTATCGAACTTGACATTCTCTTGCGCCTCACTCACATTTTCTTTATTTCCAAGGGTCAAGTTTTCATCCCGCGGTACGATCTCGCTTAGTCTTAGAAAAGTCTCTTGCTTTTTCTCCGTTACTAAACTGGCTCCTATTTCTCCGACTGCGTCCGGGGGGTTGAATTTTAAAGTCTCGACTCTCCCCACCCTTCCAGCTAAATCGCCTCTCTCAGTCAAGTTCAAAACCTGTTCATTAACGGGATTCAAATTCGGTACGGACTGTGCGCTCTCAACTACATGTAGAAAAATTCCCCTTTTCTCTTCGACAAAGATTCCCTCTTCTGGGTTACTCCCTGACCTCGGGGGATCGCACTTAAAAATTCCTCTTTCTACCTCGGCGCGGAGAATTGGCTGGTCCATCGGCTTAGGTGAACCGGCTGGTTTTTCATTTTCGCTCTCCGTTACGGTAGGGGGAATGGACGAGCTCTGCGATTTAGTTTCGCTTTTCGTATCTGCGTTTCCGGGGTGCGCTCGTGGCCCAGTACGAACTGCGATGATTGAACGCGGGTATCGTCTCCGCCTGTCAATTAATTGCTGCGTTTTGTTCCCTAACAAATAATGAACCATGTCCGTTTCTTTATCTACTGCGGCCGCCTTTGTCCTTATAGTATCCCCGGTACCCAGATTAATTTCTATTTCTACAATAGGTAAACACCGAAGTTTATTATCTAATGCCTGTCTAATCCATACACTTTCACCCGTAAAATGGTCCTCATTTACATCGTGAGCTGAGATTAAGTCCAAATTACTTCCGCTATCGCGTAGAATAGTCATTTCTTTCCCATTAATTAACCCGCGACTGACGTAGGGTTCAAAGGCACTTTCTAAGTCTTGTAGGCCCGCGATATGGTAAACTGCTTCGGTCTTTTTAGCCTTTTTTAGCTCCGGGCAAGAATACCTGTAATGGCCGATTTTCCTACACAAAAAACATGTAATCTCTTTCTTTTTATCGAATATTTCATTTCTGTTTTTCGAGTTGTCTTTATCCCTCCAGTTTGTCCTACTCTCTTCCGTTCTACTATCCGTTTTTGATTGCTCCGCAAATTTATTTCGCTCTAGAGGTTGGGAAAGGTTTTGAAGTTTCGGGGGCCCTTGCCGTCTCATAGTTTTCCTAGCCGAATCATACGCATCTAATTTCTTTGCCAACTCAAATGGAGTGATTATCGTGCCCCAAACATCAATGAAATGATGCTTCGTTTCCGGATTAACCTTTCTTTTTAGCTGATCTGTGATTATTAGCTCTCTCAGTTGGTCAAAATTTCCCACTCCTAAACCACTTAACCATTGATCAAAGTAATTGGAAGCCTCATATACGTAATCTTTCCACGTTTTGTTTTCGGGCTTTTGTGTCGTAACAAATTTTAGTCGAAAGTCTTCTGCCGAAAGCTGGAACCTTTCTAGTAACATCTTTTTTACGTGATCAAAATCGTCGGAACACGCGGGTGGTTCTCTCAAGATAAGCTGCCCCAATTCCGTCGGTAACAATCCTAGTAAATGCGTAACCCATTGACTTTTCTCGATTTGGGCTTTCTGCGCTTGTCTTTCGAATAAACTGAGATAGATTGATATTTCGGACTTATCGGAGTCGAATTTGGGCAGAACTGATTTTAAAGATATTTTCGGCTCTCTCTCATTTTGGCTAGAAGCTAAACTAAACCCATCTGGTTCCCGTTCTAACCTAATTCTCGCCAATTCATGCTCCCGCTCCAAAGCCTTAGCCTTTTCTTCCCTCTCAAAGGCCTTATTCCGCTCTCGTTCTAACCTTTCTTCATTTTCTCTCTCAACTCTATCTTTCTCTAAGATTTTTAGCTGGGCTAGTGCTAAAGTTTCGTCATAGTCCTCTGCTTCTTCGAGTTTTTTAATAATTTTGGCTATATTATCCGACTCTTCTATGCTCGCGCCGAATTCAATAGCTAACTCTTTTAGATCGCACTTTTTCTTACCCGCAAACACTGACATGTTTCCTACTAATTAACAGTTATAAAGAATGCTATGCCAATCATGCAATTATCCACTTCGAAGTCTCTAAATATTTCCCTAGTTGTGAATAATCACAAACTCTCGCGACATAAAAATATCACAACAATTTCAATAATATTAATATGATAAACAGCCTTATCATTAACCAACCAAGTTTTCATATATAACTTTATATATTCTTTGGTATCATTTCTTTTAAGTCAATTGCTCAAAAAGTCTCTTAAATTTTGAAAACATACATTCTGAATAAAATTCACATACAAAACAGAATTTAAATTATTTTCATTCAGTGCATCCAACGATGCGCCACCTCTCATAAGCAATTTAAATTATCCTCACTGAATTATTAACCTTTAGTACAAGTAATACTTATTTAAAACAGTTTTAAGGAACTTTAGAAAATTAATATTTACTTAAATTTCTTAGAATCCAGTTGGAACAATTTCACAAAATGTTATTATCAAATTCCTTACTTCCTAAACTCTATTAAATATATAATGATTAAAAAAACATGTTTGTTATTAACTATACTATTTCGATTAAACCTCTGTAATGAATCAAATAAAGAGTGCTAACCTGAGATATTGTTGACTGCTCTTCTGACATCGTCTTAGACTGGTACAGCTCCGGTCATCTGTAGGCTAAACCATCCGGCGGGCTCGACTTCCCTGCATTCGGGTGTCTCTCGTCTCTTGCACGGCGTCGGATTGCCTTGGGTCTGGAATCCTTGCTGGATTCACCGAAGACTCTGCTCTGGGATCAAGGTCTCCTTTCTACCCTCCGTCTGTCGATTTCGGATCTCCGGAACGTCTTACGTCTCTTGCACGGCGTCGGAATGCCTTGGCTCTGGAATCCCTGCTGGATTTGCCGAAGACTCTGGTCTGGGGATCAAGGTCTCCTTTCTAATCTCCGTCTGTCGATTTCAGCTCTCCGGAACCTCTTGCACGGCGTCGGATTGCCTTGGCTCTGGAATCCCTGCTGGATTTTCCGAAGACTCTGGTCTGGTGATCACGAGTCCTTCTATCTTGCGGCCTGGTTGCGGCCCTTCCTGTTTTTTGACGAACTGTGATAATTTATTTTCACCAGTTCTTAATCCTCTTTAGCTGCCACCACTGTAGGGACTTAGATATCACTGGACAAGAGTCTATGGTAGCGTAAGTTATCAAAATCTAAGTCCTTTATTTAGTCTCGATTAAATATTAATATTTACAAGTTAAACAATATTGGTTTGGTTCGCGTCAATTTTACAGGATAAAAAGTTCCATCAACGGGCTGCTTCCACAGATATAGTGCTTCAATCGGAGAAAAGACTGGTCGGATGACCATCTATCTCATCTCCTCGCTTCGCTCATTCACCACTAGCTCCAGCAAGACCTCTTCGCCAGCGTCCTCGCTCTCTCGCTTCCTAACTCCTTCTCTCTTCCTCCCGCGTTGCCACCTCGCTTCTCTCCAAGGCTGAAACTCCCGGTCCTAGGGAAAACTAGCTTTTTCCCTCTTAGCCGATGCCACCGCCTATTTCTCGAAGGCTGAAGCTCGCCGCCCTAGGAGAAATCGTCTTTTCTCCCCCTCAGCCGTTGCCACCGCTCACTTCCTGGACGGCTGAAACACCTGCTCTCTGTGTAATTCAATGGAATGTTACGTTAGCGCCGGAACGAAATTGTACTGCCAGTTCCATTCATATTTGCAGACTTGACGGCACCATACCTTTGTTCAGAGATGAACTATGAGTTTATGAGATTCCTCTTAGCGTGGGAAAGTTCATAGGACCCTAGGGGGATCTTCTCCCGAATTAATAGTTCGTGAATAAATAGTCTTTAGGGGTAATTAGTAAAGTTCTTACACTATGTATTCTAAAGACGTTTTCCGTTTTTCTTTCTTTTTTTTTTTGTAAACACAATGGATTTTTCAGAAAATACTGTCAAAGTTGGCGTTTTGAACCGAATTTTGGGATAAAAGCAGAAAAAATAGCCGACAAAGAGAGAAAAGCGTCTTGTTATGTGATCAAAAACGCTTATAACTCGACAGGTAATTTATTTATTAAAAAATGGAAAAACCATTTCGATTCCAAATCGCTTCCATACTCAGGTTTGCCAATTTTATAGCTTTATGTTTAAAAATGTGTACGTCATTGTGCCAGAACGTTTCGAACTTGTTGTAATCCTTTACTTCCAGCCGACATAATTTTTCTAAGAAAGATTTGAATTGATTTGACGAGGCGAGAACAATCTCATAATTTCTGAGTATACTCTTATAAAATGTACATCAGAGAAATAAACTTCCAAACAGTTCAAATTTATTACATTAAATCTCACTTAAGTAAATCGTATGTGATGTATGTAATGTTTAACTCATACGTAAATAGGAAACATTGCATGTTAAAGTATCGACACTTCTGTTAATTCTTAAAAATATAATGCAACTTCAATAAAGTTTTACGGCACATCTGAGTTCATCTCAAGGCGCTAGATCTTTTACAAATTGAAGACCTTTTACTAGATTGATTAGATCGTTTACAAAATTTGTATATTGTTAAATTAAAATACATCTTTGTTTGTTTTTTACCCCGTAAGTGATTACGCGCATAATAGCTTGAGAACGTATCTTTGGACTGTTATGAAATCGGATATACACAATAAGCAAATATGTTTGTTTAAAATAATCAACTTTTAAGCATTTACTGTGGCAAGATTTTTAGTTATGATTATTTGTATTCATAGAAAAGTGCAAAAATTTTGCTTTTGTTCTACAAATCCTTTTTTTTTTTTACATGGTGAAATAATTTTGACCTAAGAGTTTTTGACCTAAGAGTTGATCTAAGAACATTTTAAAAATGCATATCTGCTTGTTATCTGTATCAAATTTCATAACAATCCATGCATACATTCTCAAGCTTTCACGCGCGCAATGAAATAAGGAGTTAAATAAAAAGGAAAGTGCCCAATTAAAGTGATGGCATTGAGCTCACAGGCTATTCATACTAATGGTATATTATACTCTTATTTCAAAGAATAATGCCCCTCAAAAAATAAATTAAGGGGGATTAGCCCGCCAGTTTCCCCTCTTTATACTTAAGAGGCTACTTCAGTCACATGAAAAGACGCATTCGCTAATGCTAATCCTATGGAAGAATTTTATAAAGATATCTCGGTCGCATTTCAATATTTTTAGATGATTTCTTTTGAATTGAATAGTTGAGATCGATTTGTACAAAGGCCGTTGTTTACTTTTTCGATTTTGTTTCCAGGTATTTCTTATGAGGACACTTTCATTTTCGGAACCGGTTTCGAATGTAAAAGCATTCTCATAAAAAATATCTGCAATCGAAATCGAAAAAGTAAAAAACGGCCTGCATACAGATCGATCTCAACTATTCAATGCAAAAGAAATCATTTAAAAATATTGAAATGCGACCGAGATATCTTTATAAATTTCTTCCATAGGATTAGTATTAGCGAATGCGTCTTTTCATTTGACTGAAGTAGCCTCTTAACCAATGAGCCTCCAAATGTCATCAGGGAAGCGCCTTATCGAAATAAACTGGTATACCAAATTTGAAGCAAATCGGATAGGAAAATCCATTTCTCTAAATTAAGTGGGGTATTAGGCCCCCGTTCCCCCCTTTAGACTAAACAGTGAACCTTCAAATCTAATCAGGGAAGCACCTTATCAGAATTAACCGGTATAGCAAATTAGAAGAAAATCTGGTAATTCTGCATGAAAAACCCATTTATCTAAGTTAAGGAGGGGGGGGGGATTTGCCTCCCGTTCCCCTTCTTTATACTTAACAAATGAACCCTCAAAATTAATCAGGGAAGCGCCTTATCAGAATGAGCCTAGAGAAAAATTTTGAAGCAAATCGCTATTTCTATCAAGATTTATCGCGTTACGTACGTACTTACATACATACGTACATACATACATACGTTCATACATACAGACCTGGGGGGCACATTAGCTATCAGGCTTTGATAGCATGTGAGCTAAAAAAGTGTTATTTAATTTCAACAATACACAAATTCACTAAAAGACTAGCCAATTGCTAATGGCAGTATATTAACAAATACATATTATTTAATCAATGGTTAAAAATTTTTGTTTATACATAAAAAGATTTCAAATTACACTTATTCAAACTTTGAATGTTTTTGTTGATTTTCGGCGGGTTTAAAAGTTACCAGACCCCTTAAAAGTTATTTTAGCGAGTTTCGAAAATCCTCTTTTTTCTCACCATTTGTCTTGCACACACTCGAAAATTGGGAGGAATGAAAAGTTCACTCTTTGTAAGACTGACAGGCATTTTCACTCTTTTTGGAGTGAACTTTATAAAAATACACTCTTTAAAGAGTGGAATTTTCCGCTCCCTAGAATGGGGTGAAATATATCACTCCATTGTCGAGAGTGAAATATGTCATTCTGTTGTCGAGAGTGAAATATGTCATTCTGTTGTCGAGAGGGAAATATGTAACTCCGCTGACGAGAGTGAAAGCCTGACATTATACACTAAATTTTTCCGTTCAACTTTGAACCAATATATGGAGTAAAATAATGAAAAGCATCAAAATATGTCACTTCTTAATTTTCAAAAACTCCATTTCATAATGTAACCTTGGAAATTATGCTGATTTGGCAACGCACTCCTTTTCAAGAGTGTATAATCACTCCTCTGAAAGAGTGAGTATTCACTCCTGATTAGAGTAAATATTCACTTATCTTCAAGAATGAGTATTGTATGTATCAGTATTACTCATCAGCCAATCAGAACAGCATGTCTAGGACGATAAAGCAAGTCTACGAAGAAGATGAGAGCAAGAATCTCTTTTTCGACCGCCATTTTAGGATTAAAATATACGGATATTATTAAAGTGATTATTTATGGAACCTAAAGGTAAGTCTTATAATTTTAATCTTTAATTCCTGTAGATTTTGTATGTTATGATTATGAGTTAAATATTTTTATGTTACATAGAAAAAGATTGATCTGGAATTGTTTTCCCGAATTCAGAAGTGATTGTCCGTTATATTCCATTTTCATGTAGCGGTTTGGGAATATAATTGTTTTAACAATTGAATAACAAACAATGCTTAGCAAAGAATTATCAGGACTTCATTGGTTTGGCATTTGTGAATAAAATAATGAGTGTAAATATTTTATTCTTCGTATTTGATACTGTAATGTAAAATATTTTAATTTGCCACCGCTCGAATACAGAAGCAAAACGTGCAATATCTCGCGTTTAAAATGCTGACACATATCGTGACGCATATCTTGATCCATGATGGAGTTGCATTATGCAGGTGTAAACATTAATTTGTAGTGATTTGAGATTTGTGTTTTGTTGAAAATGTGTTCACTCTAAATTAAAATGTCTGAAATTCAGACACTTAAGTGTCTGAAATGGAGTGTTCAATTTTCAGACATTTTAAAATGTCTGAATTTTTTCAGACACTTTTTGCGTCTGAATTTCAGACACTTCAAACGTCTGAATCGCATCCATTTTTTTGTAAGCATCATACGTAGCCATGTTTGACCACGTTGAATCCTGGAAAAATATTTGGCTGTGGTCCTGCCCCCCCCCCCCCCCCCCCAATACAGCCTGATTTTTTTGGTGCTCTCAGTTTTGGTATACAATTTTCGTTACGTTGATAATTTAAATCTTTTACGACATTGTACTGATTATAATCAATATCTTGAACTTCAGGAGTAGAACAAGATTAAAAAACAAAAAATATTTATCTAAATATTAGATTTTTTTAAATTTATTTTGTTTTTAACCTTATTTTACTTTAAAAGTTCAAAATATTGATTATAATCAGTACAATTTCGAAACAGATTTAAAATATAAGCTTTACAAATATTGCACATCAAATTTGGGGGCACTACAGTCGTAGGGGGACGGGGCACTTCCCAGTTTGCCCTTCCTTTAATCAAGAAGTACTTTTGCAAAAAACGCAACCCTGCATTATAGTTGTCTAAATTGAGATGTCCGGTATTCGGGAGTATCCGTTGTGGAGGTTAATGGACATTCTCGAATAGCGAACACCTCTATTTAACGAATACTTTTTTAATCAGCAGACATACATATTTGTATATTTTTACCTCAAAAAAGTAGACATCTCCAATTATCGGACAAATTCCGCGGTCCCGAAGTGTTCGCTATTAAGGGCTTTTAAGGTACATAGATAAATATATATATATATTTTATAATCTTGTCCTACTCTAAAAGTTCAAAATATTTATTATACTCGGTTGGATGTGGAAAAAGATTTAAAATATCAGATGTACGAAAATTGCAAAAATCCCCCCCCCCCCCCCCCCAAAAAAAAAATGAAAATATAAAAAAAATATATTGCCACATAGGCAATTTTACATATACATCACTTGATAATCACAACAGCCATTTAACTATGAATAATGAAAATAAATAAATAAATATTCTACTTTAATAACATTGGGGAAAAAATGACTTTGGTATTTTGTTAAATATATTTGCGTTTTTAAACTTGTCCTACTCTAAAAGTTCAAAACTTTCATTATAATCAGTGCAAGATTTAAGATATCAGCTTTACAAAAATTCATGCAAAATCCCTCCCTGCCCCCCCCCCCCCCAAAAAAAAATGAAAATACTTATTTAAAGATTATGTTTTAAAAAAATTTATATTTCCACATGGGCAAGTTTTTATGTAGATCAGAGGGTATTCACAAAAGCTATTCAACTATCAATAAAAACAAATAAGTACATATTCTATATTAAAAACATGAGGAAAAAATAACTTATGATTTCCAAACTTCTTTCGTCTTAAATATATACAGTAACATCTGTCATTTTTGTATTTTTCGTATAAGTGCATATAAATAAAGTTACCACAATTTTAAATACGAAATCTAGTTAGAGGTTTTTACTTTTTCCCATTATAAATTTCAAATTACTTTTTTATTAAAAATAATAAAAAAATCAGTATTAGAGTTGATTGCAAATCAAATACATATGTATATTTTTACAGGCAGCTTCATATAATAGACCAGTCTCATTTACTTTATTTATCTTTTTTTAATCTGCGGTTTTATGCCAGGAAGTAAGAAAGCATTAGGTCATCTTTCAAAGTTTTTTTTTCTTTACTTCCTTGTGGCCGTCATTTACAGCGAGATAAAAATTATCCATTGAAACTAAGAACTGACATTGAATATATAATTCGTAATAAAAAAGAACGTCATAAGTTTAAAAATATATACTTCTAGAATTAGTGGGGTTTTTGCGAACAGATTCAAAACTAATTAAATTTCATGCAGGATTTTGTTTAGTACAATAAATAAAATCATTAAATACACTAATTTTACTACTATAAAGAAACTTACTTGAGTTGCTGCAAGAGGTAAGAAATATTCCTCGATTTGAAATTTTAAAAACTACCACAACCACAGTGAGGGAGAAAGACTTTCATCAGTTTAAAAGGTAATCCCATAATACATCCGACTAGCCATATTTAAAGAATGAGATGTTTCATCCTAAAAACAGGACCCGCCAGAAAAAAGTTTCTTTTTTTTTTGCCAGCTTCGACAGGACGAAGATGAATAACACAATATTATTGATATAAATTGATACGAGTTAACACTAAGCCCATTGCACACGCTTTGTAGAATTTCCGGGTGTAATCTTCAACCGTCGTCTACTTCTGTTCTGTGTCTATCCCGCCCTTGTATCGACGACAGCTTCTAAGAGACATATGATGTCGAGCACACACGTCAGATGTATGTATTCAATAAATAAATAATCCAAGTTAATACGAATTAAAATCACAGTACTTCACATTTCGCAAAAAACGAATTAAAATACACGCGTACATAAAAACAAACTTTGTTTGAATTACAACGTATACCACTTCGAACGAAGACATCTAAAACGCATGCGCAACTGGGAGTGCTAGTGCCCCCTGGTGGTTATTGCGTCGGAAGAATCAAAACGTCTTAAATTAAGACACGTTTAAAGCAATGAAGTGTCTTAAAATAAGACGTTTGCGGATATTTTAGACATTATTCTCAGTTCGTTTACACCATGGTCATAGTAAGACGCTTATGTATCTTAAATTAAGACATCTATAGTGTCTTAATTTTCAGATTAAGACACTTAAGTGTCTAAAATTCTTTTTCAGTCACATATATGTCTAAATTTAAGACGCTTCTATTTGCAGTGTTGAGATAACAATTTGTGCTGTTAGATTATTCTAGTTTTTTACTGTTTTCTGATTATAAACATGTATAGTATTTATCGTTATTATTATTTTGAAGTTAATTATTATATCCGAGTATTATGATCTTACAAAAAGGTTGCAGATTGAAAAATATCATTATACTGGGAAGATGTCGTTTTACATATTACAGTTTTTAATTTAAGAAGGGAAACTTTTGAAAGATTTTTTTTTATTACTAATAATATTTTGATTTATTATTTAAAATCCGATTTTTGAGACTTGTTAAATCTAATGATGAATATAATTCATCTGTTGTAGTTTGTTGTTGCTTAATACTATAATTATAAAATGCTAATTATTATTTTTAGTGTTTTTCAAATTGGTATATTAATTTTTTTTATTGTATCTACCGTAATTTCCGGCGTATAATCCGCGGATCAAACAATCATTTTTTGATCCAGAAAATTTTTTAAATAAAATGTAACTTTTTTAATTGCGGAAAATATTCGACTTCAATTACTAAATAAAATTGCTGGGTCCAAACAGAATTGTTTGATCCGCGGATTATACGCTGGAAATTACGGTAAGCATTTTTCTGCTGTTTAGGATTTTAATCAAAACATTTAATTATATAGATTCTGCATCAGTTATTAAATTTCCTTCTATTGTAAACGCATTTTCTACGTTTATCATAGACGTAATTATTGGCACTAAAAAATAAAACATGATATTTAAGCTTTGAAATAAAATGTTTTTCTACCTGATAGGAAGTTTATTAATAAAACTGCTTTAGTATATTTTTTAAAAGTTCATATTATCAATTATATAATATAGGATTGAATATTTTTTAAATATATAAATAACTATTTTTTTTACATAAAAAATTCTTTTTGAAATAATTTTAACAGTACATATACCGTCATTTCTTTTTTATTTCCTAGATCAAACTTTTTCTATAAAACGTACGAAATCTATTTAACTCATATTCACAAAATACGAAATATACGGAAATAAAAAATTAAATTAAATGAGTCTTCTCAAGTCGTTCCATAAATAAGCATTGTATTAATATCCCTTTTTCAACAATAGCGGAAGGAAATTCGATATCATGATTAAGTTAAGGAATATGATTGAAAGAAAAATATATATACATATTCCGCAGAATATAAAATTCTAGACTCCATGTTCATATTTAATAAAACAAATCACAACACATAGAAAAACTTGCACATTCTTAATATTTAAATAAAACTTAGACCGTATTAAAAAAAAAAAAAAAGATGTCAGTTGATAAGCATAGTCTTTTAAGTGAAAAAAATAAAAATATTTTAGTAGAATAGGATTCCAAAATATCGCTATTTTGCTAAAAAGTACGGTAAAAAGATAAGATTTTATATTTAAAACAAAAATTAAATTGAAATCACACATTGCTAATCATATAACATCCACCTATTATACAGCTATTAATAAAAGTTTAAAAGTAACTAAAATACAGTAAGCAATAACGTTTGATTAAATTTGAATTCATTAGCAATGGATACTGAGGTTTAAATATTTAAAATTTGAATTACACATGAAACAAATCATAATTAACGTTCATCACTGGAATTATTATAATACAAAATACAACTTAGTGGGTATCTGCAAATAAATAAATAAATAATATTAACTGATTAAGATTCCGCTTAATTACTTGTCTTTATGGGCATTTTAAAACTATCATATCTTTATAGGGCATGCAATGAAAGCAAACACAAGGGATAAGATTGGAATAAAATATTTTAGTTTACTTCTGTCAATAATCTAATTTAATTCATATGTAACTTCAATTGATTTTTTCCTTGAAATTTCAATTAGTGTTTCAAACTATGAATTAAATAAATATTGCTAATAAAGTATTTTATTCCAAATTTACCACGCTTGTATCTATTTGCATTGCATGCTCTAAAATACATAATTCTTTTAACCCATTAAGGGCGGTATTATTTTTTCTTATTAAAATACAAAAATTGCCTTTCGTACCGCTTTTTAAGAAAAGCAATATTTATCTTATTTTATAGTAGAGTTTTTGTCATTAAAGAAAGTGGAAATTTTTATTCTAAATTACTGGTATTCAAACAGCAAAAGGGCTGACAGCTATGCTGTGACCATATGGTAACGCTAGTCTTTAATGGGTTAAAATGCCCACAAAAGTAACATAAAAAAGAATTCACTCAATAAAATTTTAACATTCACTCCTATGAAAGAGTGACTATTCACTCCTACCAGGGGTGAAAAACGCACGCCTTTAGTAAAAGTGAATTGTCACTCCTCTAAAGAGTGATTATTTACCGCTGTTTACAGTGAATATCCACTTCCCAGAAGTGAGTATGCAATCTTTCAGAGAGTTAAGAATACCACTTTTGCTCAGAATGGAGTCGCGCTAAAGAGGTTGGGCATATTTTGACTCTGTGATAGAGTGAGTATTCACTCCTCCGGAGTGACTAGTCACTCTAATTTATTTAGAGTGCAAACCATAATACAGACAAAAAACTCTTAATGGCGAGCTTTTCCATTTTATATTGAAGATTAAAATAGAATTATAGAGCAGACTATATTTAAAATTCAGCATGAATTTGCATATTAAAACATGCAAACATTTTAAACAAGAAAAAAAAAATAAATAAAATTATTGTAAAAGAAAACAAAAGTATTTCTTACGCCATTAGTTAACGCATCAGCTTGACAATCATTTAAAAGGCTTGATAAAACCAAAGCAGTCAGAAACATCTTTAATTATTTCCGAACTAGTGAATCTAAACTAAGAATGAATAAATGGATTAGGATATACATAAATGGATTAATAAATAAATGCTTGTAATATTTTTAATACTGCATTAATTGAAAGAAAGTCCTTCCGGCCAGTGCCGGGAGGAAGAGGTAGCTTTCATTTTCCTTATTTTAAAAAAGCCAACTTATATTATTCAAACACACGAAGCTCAATTTATTGGAAACCGAATGTAGGAGATTCAATACTAAATCATTATGAATGAGAATTTCGCGAAATTAGTCAGCTTTATCCAAGCTGCTTTTATTTAAACTAACTTATATTTGGCTGCCAAATTCGGCGATTTCTTAAAGTTCCTGCCATTTTAAGACAACATGGTGGATGAGGCTAATCAGTGAACTTGGTCGAGACCTTAGTAATGGCTGTGCACATGCTCACTCACATCGGAATCGATTGATATATACGAGTGCTGTCGCAGGCAAAAAATAAGTTTTTCAAAATGTCACCCACATTAGAAATTGAAACTGCTATATCTGAGTCATTTTTTAAGATAAAGACAAACAAAAAATGCTCGTGAATGCTTATATCAAGGTCAAATACTTATGAAAGAAACCTTTTTCAATTTCTATTTTTTTTTTTTTTTTTTGCACCTCACTTTAAATATAATTTTTTTAAATTTAATGGCCGCCATTTTGAAACAAGATGGCTGATGAAGCTGGCCAGCGAACTTGGTTGAGATATTGATGTATACTATCCACATGCCTTCTTCCATCGAAATAGGCGAATACGTGTGTTATCGCGTGACAAATACAAGATCGTTTCAAAGTGTTAGCCATGCTAGAAATTTAAAGTGCTATAATTCAACTATTTTTTAAGATATAAACAAAAGAACAAATTTTCAGAAACAAAAACTGCTCCAGAATCTTTGTATCAAGGCCAAACACACAATTTTTTTTTTTCATTTTCCAATTTTTTAATACTTTATTTTAAATTTTAAATTACTTTTTTTTAAATGGCAATCTTTTTGAAACAAGATGGTGAATGAAGCTGGCCAACGAACTCGGTCGAGACATTGGTATGTACTATGTACAGATCAAGTTACATCCAAATTGGTTCATAAATACGCCTGTTATCGCGTGACAAAAATCAGGTCGTTTTAAAATGTCAGCCACAATAGAAATTCAAAATGCTATAACTCAGCCATTTTTTTAGATATAGAGGAAACAAAACCTGTTCCGGAATCTCTGTATTAAGGTCAAACACATACAAAGAAAATCTTTTTCATTTTCCAAATTTTTGGTATCTCATTTTAAATATTAAATTTTTAAAATTTTTTTAAATGGCCGCCATTTTGAAACAAGATGGCGGATGAAGCTGGCCAACGAACTCGGCCGAGACATTGGTGTGTACTATGTACACACCGAATTACATCCAAATCGGTTCATAAATACATCTGTTATCACGTGACAAAAATTAGGACACTTCAAAATGTCAGCCATGCTAGAAATTCAAAATGCTATAACTCAGCCATTTTTTAAGATATAGACAAAACAAAAACTGCTCCTGAATCTTTTTATCAAGGTCAAACACATAAGAAAAAAATATTTTTTCAATTTTCAATTTTTTGGTACCACATTTCAAATTAAAATTTTTCTTAAAAATTTAAATGGCCGCCATTTTTAAACAAGATGGCGGATGATGCTGGCCAACGAACTCGGTCGAGACATTGGTTTGTACTATGTATAAACGAAGTTAGATCCAAATCGATTCATAAATACGCCTTTTATCGCGTGTCAAAATTCAGGACGTTTCAAAATGTCAGCCACGCTAGAAATTCAAAATGCTATAACTCAGCCATTTTTTAAGATATAGACGAAACAAAAACTGATCCGGAGTCTTTGTATAAAGGTCAAATACATAAGAAAAAAATATTTTTCCATTTTCAATTTTTTGGTACCACATTTCAAATTTTAAGTTTTTAAAAAAAATTTAAATGGCCGGCTTTTTTAAACAAAATGGCGGATGAAGCTGGCCAACGAACTCGGTCGAGACATTGGTGTGTACTATGTACACACCGAATTACATCCAAATCGGTTCATAAATACGAGAGTAACAGTGTGACATAGGTCAGATATATATATATATATATATATATATATATATATGGATATATATATATATATATATATATATATATATATCAATTTTGAACGGAGGGTGGTTTCGGGGTCTGGGGGTCATGATCGAGGAAAATATACCAAAATTTTTTGAAATCGCTTTCCTCCGAACGGCTGCAATAGGTAGCTTTTTGTAATGAAAGCTACCTAACAAATTACAGTAGTTTTTTTTTAGGTAGCTTTCTTTACAAAAAAGCTACCTATTGCAGCCGTTCGGAGGAAAGCGATTTCAAAAAATTTTGGTATATTTTCATCGATCATGACCCCCAGACCCCGAAACCACCCTCCGTTCAAAATTGATATATATATATATATATATATATATATCTGACCTATGTCACACTGTAACTCCCGTAATTATGAACCGATTTCGCTGTAATTCGGTGTGTACATAGTACATACCAATGTCTCGACCGAGTTCGTTGGCCAGCTTCATCCGCCGTTTTGTTTCAAAATGGCGGCCATTTAAAATTTTTAAAACATTTTAAAACTTGAAATGTGGTACCAAAAAATTAAAAATGGAAAAATATTTTTTTCTTATGTATTTGACCTTTATACAAAGATTCCGGAGCAGTTTTTGTTTTGTATATATCTTAAAAAATGGCTGAGTTATAGCATTTTGAATTTCTAGCGTGGGTGACATTTTGAAACGTCCTGAACTTTGTCACGCGATAAAAGGCGTATTTATGAACCGATTTGGATGTAATTCGGTGAGTACATAGTACATACGAATCTCTCGATCGAGTTTGTTGGCCAGCTTCATCCGCCATTTTGTTTCAAAATGACGGCCATTTAAAATTTTTTTAAAAATTTAAAATTTGAAATGTGGTACCAAAATATTGAAAATGAAAAAATATTTTTTTCTTATGCATTTGACCTTTATACAAAGATTTCGGAGCCGTTTTTGTTTCGTCTATATCTTAAAAAATGGCTGAGTTATAGCATTTTGAATTTCTAGCGTGGCTGACATTTTGAAACGTCCTGAATTTTGTCACGCGATAAAAGGCGTATTTATGAACCGATTTGGATGTAACTTCGTTTATACATAGTACATACCAATGTCTCGACCGGGTTCGTTGGCCAGCTTCACCCGCCATCTGGTTTAAAAATGGCGGCCATTTAAATTTTTAAGAAAAATTTAAATTTGAATTGTGGTACCAAAAATTGAAAATTGAAAAAATATTTTCTTCTTATGTGTTTGACCTTGATAAAAAGATTCGGGAGCAGTTTTTGTTTCGTCTATATCTTAAGAAATGGCTGAGTTATAGCATTTTGAATTTCTAGCGTGGCTGACATTTTGAAACGTCCTGATTTTTCTCACGTAATAACAGGCGTATTTATGAACCGACTTGGATGTACCTTGGTGTGCACATAGTACATACAAATATCTCGACCGAGTTCGTTGGCCAGCTTCATCCGCCATCTTGTTTCAAAATGGCGGCCATTTAAAAAAATTAAATAATAAAAAAATTTAAATGAGATACCAAAAAATTGGAAAATGAAAAAGATTTTTTTTGTATGTGTTTGACCTTAATACAAAGATTCCGGAACAGTTTTTCTTTCGTCTATATCTAAAAAAAAATGGCTGAGTAATAGCATTTTGAATTTCTCTTGTGGCTGACATTTTAAAACGACCTGATTTTTGTCACGCGATAACAGGCGTATTTATAAACCTATTTGGATGTAACTTGGTCTGTACATAGTACATACCAATGTCTCGACCGAGTTCGTTGGCCAGCTTTATTCGCCATCTTGTTTCAAAAGGGTTGCCATTTAAAAAAATTAAATTTAAAATTCAAAATGAGGTATTAAAAAATTGGAAAATGAAAAAGATTTTTTTTATGTGTTTGGCCTTGATACAAAGATTCCGGAGCAGTTTTTTTTTCTGAAAATTTGTTCTTTTGTTGATATCTTAAAAAATGGTTGATTTATAGCACTTTGAATTTCTAGCATGGCTAACATTTTGAAACGATCTTGTATTTGTCACGCGATAACACACGTATTCGCCTATTTCGATGTAAGAAGGCATGTGGATAGTATACATCAACACCTCGACCAAGTTCGCTGGCCAGATTCATCAGCCATCTTGTTTCAAAATGGCGGCCATTAAATTAAAAAATATATATATATTTAAAGTGAGGTGCAAAAAAATTAGAAATTGAAAAAGGTTTCTTTCTTAAGTATTTGATCTTGATATAAGGATTCAGGAGCATTTTTTGTTTGTCTTTACCTTAAAAAATGGCTCAGATATAGCAGTTTCAATTTCTATTGTGGGTGACATTTTGAAAAATCTGATGTTTTGCATGCGACAGCACTCCTACATATTAACCGATTCCGATGTGAGTGAGCATGCGCACAGCAATTACTAAGGTCTCGACCAAGTTCACTGCTTAGCCTCATCCACCATGTTGTCTTAAAATGACAGGCACTTTAAGAAATTGCCGAATTTGGCAGCCAAATATAAGTTACTTTAAAGAAAAGCAGCTTGGATAAAGCTGACTAATTTCGCGAAATTCTCATTCATTATATTGATAAAAATTAGTATTGAATCTCCTATATTCGGTTTCCACTAAATTGAGCTTCGTGTGTTTGCATGATATAAGTTGGCTTTTTTTAAATAAGGATTATGAAAGCTACCTCTTCCTCCCGGCACTGGCCGGAAAGACTTTTTTAATATACTTTAAAGATTTTGTCTTTAAAATGAAAATAACTATACAAACTTATTATGAATTAGTGACATAAAGAAATTCGCTGATTTTCGAATTAGCTTATAATAAGAATTTTGATATAAACATAAAAAGATAAACATTTTACTAAAAGCATTAAGAAACTTTATTTACCCAATTTAACATTTTTTATTTACTTAATAAAAAGGTATAACAAAAAACGGCAGAGCTGCCAAACCTTCCTATTTTACCACTGTTTTAGAATAGTAGTTCTCAAAACTAGTGTTAATATTAGGCTTGGTCAGGGGCTGAAAACACACGTGCCAGCGGACCAACTGTAACCTCTATTTTCTAATAGTATGCTTCGCCTTGTTTAATGGTAGAAAAGGTAAAACTCCAATTTTATTGGATGTTTCCGAATTCACTACAACAGATTTCTTGTACCTTTAAACCGTTTTCGCAAGTTTTAATCCGATTTCAGTTACTTTTGATTTTCTGCTGCACTGTAAAAAAAAAAAAATCTGTAGTTCTACAGATGCAAAGTTACATGCTTACTAAACTTTCATCTGTAACTGTACAAAAAAATCTGCAAATCTACAAAACTAGTTTTTGTAAAGCTACAGAAATCTGTATCTTTACAAATGAATCTGATAAAATTACAGTAATATTACTAAAATTTTATCTGTAGCCCTGGCTGCACTTACATGAAAAGTTCTAGGCATCCCAGTTTCCTAAAAACTTTTTAGTAATCTTACAGATTTTTTGATTTTCGGCGCAAAAGTGCGTCTGTTACAGGAATTTTTGTTGTTGCCGTTACATAAAAAGTTCTAGGAATCCAAGTTTCCTAGGAAAACTTTAGTAACTTTACAGATTTTTTTTTACAGTGTGTGTATGACGATCCTTGCATGTCAAATTATATTTAAATGAAAAATTGGACTATTGCACCATGAAATATATTAAAAATTATGTATTAAAAAAAAATACAGTATACTAAAATGTACACACATTAAAATACAATCAACATCAACGTTTCATTTCGCATCTGCGAAAGTCTTCAGGATATTATGATACATACAAGTCTAAATTTGTTTTAAATGGATACAAACGTCTCAGAGTCTCTGACGAAACTTAACTGGAGCGCGCACCAAACGTCATCAAGTTGCCAAGGCAACCAAAAGGAGTAAACCATTCCAATGATGGAAAAGGAGGAGGGGGGGGCTAAATGGAACTGACTTCAAATATGGTTTATAGCCTATTATGCCATATTTTATGTATGCTGTACACTGTAAACTGAAATGTCTTAAATTCAGACATTTAAGTGTCTGAAACGGAGTGTTCAATTTTCAGACGTTTTAAAGTGTCTTAATTTTTAAGATACTTGTATGCGTCTGAATTTCAGACACTTCAAACGTCTGAATTGCATCCATGTTTGACCACTTTGACAAACACATTTTCACCTTTTTTTTTCTTCTGTAAGCATTATACACTGTAAAATATATATATATATATCCCTAAAAATATGGAAATTGTAGCCACTCGAGACTCCGGTATAATTTACATATTTTAATGGAAATTTTCTGATCTAAATTCCAAAAAAAAAAAAAAAAATCCGTTTAGTTTGTGCATATTTCTGTATTTAAAAATTTCCATTTAAAAAGATAAAATATATTTTTCAAGGACTAACCACCATATTTCAACAACCACCTTCCCGAGGGTTCACGTTACATCTAATTTGCATTCAATTCTACAGTAAACTTCAATACTTACGCCAGGTGGGATTCGATCTGAGGTCCTGTTGTATAGGAGTAGAGTGCCTTATCCATTCGACCACGCTTTCATCGGCCGATCTTTGAAATAAAGTATTTATAAAGCACAAGGCAATGTTTTTAAGGGGACCGGGTAAGTTCTATCTTCGCCATGTTAAATTCACCAACTTTATGTACTTTTTTCTCAGAAATTGTGAAAGACAGAGGTCTAGATTTTTTAGAGTAGTTAAAATAACATGATTTACGTATTTTAACAGACTATTTTCTTTCTAAGTGAAACTCAAAATTAATTATTTATTGAAAGTCATTTTTAAATTATCACTTTTGGTAAGATTTCACTGCCTAAAATAAATAATTCTCAACGAATCATTAAATCCCTGTGTTAAAATATACAATATATCATAATATAAATATTAAATAGAAATCTCAGTTTTTAATTTTAATAGATATTGAAAACAAGGAACATAAACATGAAAAATCTGAGTTTTCAGAAAAAGTTAGATTTAAATGGCCATTAAGCTGTGAAGTAGTTTTAGAAAAAATGATTAATTTGAATACTTATTTCTTTTATATATAAATATGTGTGACACAACGTTGGAAAAATAAAAGTTTGAACTATTTAATGATATAAAAAGTAAAAATCGATTTTTTAGTTGAATTTTGCTTTCCCGGTCCTCTTAAGTAGCAATAAGTTTTTTTTTTTTTTTCAATTTAGTACAATTGTAAACATTTTTCACACAGTGTTGTAGTCGTAAAAAAATTAGAGGGTACACGTTAGAGGCAGAGGGTATAGGCTAAAGTCATGTATCGAGTTTTCGTTGTAGTTTTATTTGAGAAACAGGGTATACGGAGTATTTTTTAAAAATCCAGAAGGTATACGGCGTATACCCTCCACATCCCTGTTACACATTTTCTTTCTAGAAATTTGAATATGTGGTATTTTAAGTCCAGCTTTTTCTTTTCTACCAGAGGAATTGTTAGAGTGCAAATGAGGACCCCCCCCCCCCCCCCCCCCGCCAGAAGCCAAGGGATGCACGCCATAAAATAAAGGTTTTAAGTAAATTGGAGTATAAGTTGAACATCAGTAGTAATGTACTGATTTAAAATATGAAACTGATGTTTATTTCATACTGGTCTTTGAACTGTTATTAAAGGGAAAGTCGACTACAATTTTTTTAAAAATTTAAATAGAGATTATAGAGGTTACGAATTAAGTAGTTTACAGGGTTTAATTAGTTGACTTCTAGAATGCAGCACATAATTAGAAAACCCTTTTCTTTTTACCAGCAAACGAATAAAATTGTTTCCAGATAGACTACTTTGACACCAATAGATGGCGGCACTATTCATCTTAAAATTGAATGCTTAATTTCGAATCCAAAGAAAAAATCTTCTGACATGAATTATTTGATGTTTTGGAAATGTATAAATTTTTATTCATTTTTGTTTGTGGTCGAAATGAGTTTTCTATTTTTTGATGAATAAATTACCTATCGAATTATAAGCTATCCTCTTTAAAACAGGTTTTTATAACGGTAAGTTATTATGCAAATGGGACTGGGCAAAATTTCACTTTCAACATGGTTATACCGTATTTTTTTAAACGGACTCCAGAACATTATTTGCTAAATGAAACTCAATAAACAGTAAATAAAACTGAAGTAAACCTCTGTATAACGGAAACTTGGCTAAAATGAAAAATTTCATGGTTTCTGCGAAATAACACACATTCTAAGGTTAAAACAAGCTTTTATTGAAACTTTCGTACTTAAATTTGACATTTCCTACACAGCAGCCCGCCTCTTGGATACGAAACTGGTTTGAATATAAATAAATAAATCATGTCTAATATACGTGGTTTTTGAAAGTGGGGAATGAATTATATGGGTTTGTCATTGAAAAGTTGCATTTTATCTTTTAAATGGAACTTTTTAAATACAGAAATATGCAAAAAAATGGAAATTTTTCTGGAATTTACGGGGAAAAAAATTACATTAAAATACGTAAATGGGTGTCTGAATAGCCAATACAACTTCCATATTTTAACGGATATCTTTTACAACGTATAAAGCTTTAAAAAAAAAAAAAAAAAAGAAAAGAAAAGAAAGACGGTTGCCTATTGCCGAACTTGCAGGTTGATCAAAGATGGATGCGATTCAGACGTTTGAAATGTCTTAAATTCAGATGCATACACGTGTCTTAAAAAATTAAGACACTTTAAAATGTCTGAAAATTGAACACTCCATTTTCAGACACTTATGTGTCTGAATTTCAGACATTTCAGTTTACAGTGTTTATACCCTGATCATAGTAAGACACTTAAGTGTCTTAATTTCAGACATCTATGGTGTCTGAAACTTCATATTCAGACACTTAAGTGTCTGAATTACTTTTTCAGTCACATATGTGTCTGAATTTTAGACGGCTTTATTTGCAGTGTTGGATAAAATATCGTTACAGGTTTGTTGTACAAGCTTAATAATCCTAATGGACTCTAAAATTTTGTTGACATATGGATTCTTGCACGGAATTATGATTGTGCTCTTTTAATCTTTCCGAAAATTTTCTTTTAGCTTCACCGATATAAAACAATCTTTCTGTAAATTATATTTTGTTGTTGTTATTAATGCCTCCTGACCAACCGAAATGGGAAGCCATTTCTCGGAGCAAAGGGTAAAGTAGTGCAAATTCTCTTTGACGACGTACCATAAGGTAGAAAGACGTCGATTTTTGCGTCAAATTCTTCACAGTTTTTCTCCTAAATTTTAGGATAAAAAACATCGGTTCAGTCTCTCTCTCTCACCTACCGATCTCCTAGCGAAAAGACTCTGAACACCACTGATTTTTCCAGTGAATCTGTGGCATCAGCACGCTGAGAATAGCAGTATATTGTTCCCAATAATGTCCTTCCAAAGTGCTGAACACCCACGATATTGTTTATTTTAGTGTTAGGATGGGGAATCGACGCTTTACATCATCGTATGCTGTTTGCAGAGTCACATTTTGTGAATGGATTAAAGGACGTGGATCCAGAGTGGGCAATATGTAACTTAATGTGTCATTGTCACCAAAATTTCACGTATTCTAAAAACTATTATCGTGTCGAGACTAAATTCCAGTTTTCCTGTCTAGCTGAAAGATAAGGTTACAATTACCTCGGTCTGAAATTTATTTCCGTAAATGTACATGATCCCATAACACCGACGTTTCTCTAATTCGTTTTAAAACTAAAGAGTGCTGTTTTTTTTAGTTAACGTGCCAACCTCCTCGCCATTTTGAAAAGGTTAAAGAAACGGCACTTGGAAATTATGAAGAAATTCAAATCTTAACCCTTCTTTGCATGATGATGGAAATTTCCATCGTAACAGTGAATGTCCAAAAATTATATAAAAGAACAAGTTCACTTTAAGTTGATCGTGTCTGGATACCTTTTTAATGTCCATTGCATAAAAAAAACATAGCTGTCAAAAAAAGGCTCCTCCACCTCCAAAAAATATAAGAACACATGGTACTGAACATTGACCAACAGTGGGTGGAGCACTCCGGTGCAAGTATCCTAAATGTAAAGGGTATTCTACATTTTCTTGTAGTAAATGTGGAGCCAATTTGTGTCTAAATAAAAATAATAATTGTTTTGTTAATTATCATAATAAAAAATATCCAATAATATCCTCTTTTATTTCTATTTAGTACTAGGCTAATGATCTAACTTTGCATGATGATGGAAATTTCCATCATATTGTTTTTTGCTAAATTTATACTGTAAATATATACTAAGATTTTTTTTAACCATTTTTCCTTTAATTTTGAACATGAATTATATCACCTTGATTTATTTCACCAATAAAGAAAAAATCATGCGAAGAAGGTTAACATTTCAATTAGGCTCGAAGGTATACGACAATCAATCTCCGCGCCATTTTGAAAAGGTTAAAGAAATGATACTTGGAAATTATGAAGAAATTAAAATCTTAACATTTCAATTGAGCTAGAAGATATACGACAAGATATAATCCACTCTGGCTTAAAGTGTCATATTTGTCACCACGATTTTAATTACGCATTTAAAGATTTTTAGACAAAATATCACGGAAGCATTTTTAAACTTGAAAAAATATCAATTTAGGTAACATTAAATAGCAGTAATAATTATGATTTTCATTTGCTAGTTAACAGGTATGAGTAATGTAGGTCATTTAGATGAAAAAGTTAGTATAATATAGCTCTTTTCTTTTTCACTAATGAAAATTAAATCTAAAATCCTTACTTTAATAACTAATATTCTGTTTATATTAGACATTTTTTTTATTATTATTATAGTTGATTTTAAAAAATAACAATACTTGTGGATTTACATGTATATTTATCAGCATTGGCTAACTATTGCGATGATAAATTAATAAAACTTAAAAACTATTACCATAAAATACGAAATATGAGACGCATAAAAAAAAATATGATTTGAAACAAAAATTTTACCTAATAAATGAAATCAAATAAGTACGACACAACAATAAGTTGAGTACATAATTGTTTGATCCGTACCTCATACGATAATTTTTTGGCAGTTCTAAATTCTAAAGACTTCCTCAACACTGTTTTTTATCACTAAATATGCAGCGGCGTGATGACTGATAATTTTTTTTTAATTCTACAACAGATGCCAAATAGCGTTTTTGCTGTGCTGCAAAATTCTACTAAATTAAAGATACTTTCTGCTAGCTAATTTGCCCGAGATTAATCTTAGTTGTTCAAATTTTAAAAATGGCAGAAAAAAAATATTTTATCTTCCTCTGTTGTGTGAAATTTCCTCGAAAATTATGACTTCCTTAGGGTCTTTCGACACTTTTGTTGGTCTATTGTGATCAACTTTGAACGAAAAATCTTGTTTCTAAAAACTCCCGATACATCGGGCGTTTTTTCGGGAGTTACCTGAAATTCACTTTAATTTTTTTTTTATAACTTTAAAGATTTCCAGACATCTTTTGTTCCCTGGAAGAGTGTTGAGGGGATGGGCGGATGCAAAATTTTGCAAAAAAAAAAAAAAAAAATTCCTTATCTGCCTATTAGAGCTGGACGATATCAGAAATTTAATATCGCAATATATCAATGAGTTAATATCGATATTGTTGATATATTGCGATAAATACCTCAAAGTGTATAGAAACAGAAAGAAGGCTCAATTTCGAAAGATAAAAGATAGGTCGCAGCAATTTGTGTAAAAACATATGTAGAAAGCAACGAATAAATGTATTACCTATTATATACCTAATATAATAGGTATATACCTAAATGTACATACCTATTTGCTCACACGCATCCTTTAAATGCACATGTGTTTATACAAAATAGAAATATCTTAGAAAAAGGAACCAATATTCGATATATATTTGCACTTATACCATTGATTGCTTAGCATAGTGGTTTTCTTTAAAAAGTAGTACATTCCCCCTTCCTTCCTATTTTCTATATTATTCATTAATAATATTATAACTATTCGTTTCCTCATGAATTACTGAGTATATTATGAAAAATAAATTAAAATATAATATACTTAAGGATGTAGCGTATTTTAATATTATTAAAATAAGAGAAAAACAAAGGCAAAAACTGAAATAGATTTAATGTAGGCATGTTTTGTATTTGAGTTAGAGATTTAAAAAAAATTATGTATTCTTTATTATATATGTGATAAAACTGTTCATGAAATTAGACTTCAGTTTTTTTTTGTTTTTTTTTTCTAATAAAAGTATATGAAGATGTGTTAGTTTTAATCGTTTTTCATTATATACACGTATATCAGTAAAAAATTATATTAAATATAATATTAGATGTAACTGAAAATCCATGCACAGTCTTATGTAATACACATTTGGAAATCTTAAAATAAAACATTGGGCAAAAATATCAATATTTAAAAGAGTAGTAGCGATTTTAAAAATGCATTTTTTTAACTTTTTTAAATTTTTAATTAAATATGCAGTTAATTTTTTTTCTTCAAAATTCACTGTTATTTGAACATTGAAATGCAGTGAGTTCACCATTTGAACAATATTTTTAAAAATAAACAAAGTTGTTGAAAAGGTAAACTGATCCCTTAACCGTACAATGAAACATATGCTTCGTTTTACGTTGGCTAATATAATGTAGTACTTTTTAGGGACGCCACTTTAATTGTTGCCAGAAAGTAATAGCATATTACTAATAAATAAAAATAAATCAAATTTCGCAGTATTTATATCTTTCACTACATGAATGGAACATTGAAACCTTTTTTTAAATACGAGTCCTCAAGTCACAATTGAAAATAGTTTTATACTAATTAAAATTGTTGTTTTTTTTTAATATAAATTTAAAAAATTTAATTAAACATTAAAAACCATATTAATGAACATTTTAAACTAAAATTTCAAAACAGGATATAATAAATTCACCCTGGAAACATTTATTTTACCGATAATACTACAGAAAAGATAAAACGAATGATCATTGAGCGCAACATAGACGTTTCTAGCTAGGAAGCTCAGCTTAAAAGCAACCAATGAACGAACAGAGAAGCTTCGCCAATGGAACGAAAAACAGCAGAAAGAAAAACTTTACCATTAGCAGACTCTGATTGGTTGTCCTACAGACGAGCTTTTTAGCTGCTAAGGTATAATAAGTGATACTGCGTACGTAGTCCAACAGTCCAAAGTAATCAGCACGTATTTTATTTGTCCATGTTTGCTATTGAATATATCAATGCTATGACATATCTAGATAGGCCTTGATATGTCTAAACCAATAGCAGTAGCAGAATTAAAACGTGGATGATAACAAGCATTCATTATTCAGTAACGATTGAAACATTACGGGGAATGAAATTTGCGGTTGAAACATAAGAACGTAGAGAATGTATTGGGGATATATTGGAATAGTTAGTATTAACGAAAGACAGATAATCACTGGAGGGGGATACTGTGGTTTGAAAGAAGCGAGGAATGGATGGCGCTAAGGAAATGATTGAAAGTGGGGATATTTCTTTAATAGTTTTGAATATTCGGTGTTTTTTTTTTTTGGTGTTTGAAGTCGCGGTCGGTAAAAAAAAGTTTCTTGGGGTGTGTGAGTTACAGTAAAAGCCTAGGTATCGGTATTGGGATATATTCTTAGAGTCATAACTCCGATGTTGTTATTGAGATAATGAAAATATATCAATATTCGATGATATATTGATAAATAATCCAGCCCTACTGCCTATATTCAAAGATTCTCTACTCTGCAAAATTTCCTTAGCTCTAATAGATCTTGGGGTATAACTGTGTCCCCTGACAGATGCAGAGGGCCAAATACTAAAAAAAAAAATCCGTCCCGATCCTCTATGTCTTTGAATTCATTATTCTGTAAAATCTCCTCTACATGGATATTACAGATCCTAAGATACGTTTTTCCCTCCTATGGAAGAAATGGGGGGGGGGGGGGGGCGGGAGAGGTCGATTGAAATAGACGGTACAAAGTAATTCATCCTGCAAAATGCACTGATAGATCATGGGATATAGTCCCCCCAGTCACAAGTGACAGCAGACTAAACCACAAAAATATTCTCGGTATATCTTGCTAGATTCTGCCATTCATGTTCCTCCATAAATTCTTGCGTAAAATTTTAACAGCTCCTACAATATGGTATTATACCATATCATATTATCATCATATTATTATATCCCATATTTGTCCAAATATAATCCACAATATAACCAAAGATATATCCTCTACTTTCAAAAAGTAATATTTGCCGTATGTAATATGATATATATTTGCAATTAAATAAAGCGAAAATTACTATTCAAAAATAACGCTAATTTTAAAAAAGCATATTGCTATCTAAATGTGCAACGGCTACACAGAAGATGTTACCGTTGTTTCATTCGCCTGTGCTCTCAAGTTTTCTTCTATATATCTATTTATAATGCAATAAGAAAAGAAGAGAAATCCTACACTCTAAATTAAAATGTCTGAAATTCAGACACTTAAGTGTCTGAAACGGTGTGTTCAATTTTCAGACATTTTAAAATGTCTGAATTTTTTCAGACATTTTTTGTGTCTGAATTTCAGACACTTCAAACGTCTTAATAGCATCCATTTTTTTTTTCAAGCATCATACGTAGCCATGTTTGACCACGTTGAATCCTGGAAAAATATTTGGCTGGGGTCCTGCCCCCCCTCCCCCCTGCAGCCTGATTTTTTTGGTGCTCTCAATTTTGGTATGCAATTTTTGTTAAGCTGATAATTTAAATCTTTTACGACATTTTACTGATTATAATCAATATTTTGAACTCAGGAGTAGAACAAGATTAAAACAAAAAATATTTATCTAAATATTAGATTTTTTAAATTTGTTTTATTTTTAATCTTATTTTACTTTAAAAGTTCAAAATATTGATTATAATCAGTACAATTTCGAAACAGATTTAAAACATAAGCTTTACAAATATTGCACATCAAATTTGTGGGCACTAAAATCGTAGGGGGGCGGGCGGGGCACGGCCCAGTATGCCCATTCTTTAATTAAGAAGTTCTTTTGAAAAAAATGCAACCCTGCATTATTGTTATCTAAATTGAGATGTCCGGTACTCGGGAGTATCCGTTGTGGAGGTTAATGGACATTCCCGAATAGCTGAAGCATCTATTTAGCGAATACTTTTTTAATCCGCATGGCATACATATTTGCATATTTTTACCTCACAAAAGCAGACATCTCCGATTATCGGACAAATTCAACGGCAAGGGCTATTGATGGCTTTTAAAGTACATGGATAAATATATATATTTCTTATAATCTTGTCCTACTCTACTTCATATAATTTAAAAATAGATTTTTTAAAAATTTATATTGCCACATAGGCAATTTTACATATATATCAGATGATAATCACAACTATGAATAAATAAATAAATATTCTACTTTATCCCTTTGCATTCAAGGGCTCCGGAGCGGAGCCATTTAAAATTTGTCTTCAAACTCGAGGGCTCCTCTACGGAGACGATGCAAATAATTTTGTGATACCTGTCTAGAAAAGCCAAGATTACATAGTATCACAAAATTATTTGTATTGTCTCCGTAGCGGAGACCTCGAGTTTGAAGACAAATTTTAAATGGCTCCGCTCCGGAGCCCTCGAGTGCAAAGGGTTAATATTGAGAAAAAAATTACTTCGGTATTTTGTTTATTTATATTTTGTGTTTTTAATCTGGTCCTACTCTAAAAGTTCAAAACTTTAATTATAATCAGTGCAAGATTTAAGGTATCAGCTTTACCAAAATTTCATACAAAATCCCCCCCCCCCTCCCCGAAAAAAAATGAAAATCCTTATCATTTAAAAATTAGATTTTTTAAAAATTTATATTGCCACATTGGCTTATTGTTATCATTCCTATTAAACACTTTTCATTAGATATCTTTAAAGCAAAATAAAGCCGCAAAAAAAGAAGTTACTACATAATCACTATGATACACACTTGCGATGCTTATCAGTAAAGTCTTTGGAAAATGACCTTCGAAGTGAAATATATTTTCTACAAGCAGCAAAATCAAAATAAACAAAGGATTTCCTTTTTCCTGACTATGTTACCTCTCTGATCATCTATGGGTTACATCTATGTTTCCAAGTCAAAAGCTTTGCACATTTAATCTACTCGGTAAAAGATTTAATAGCTTTAGAAATATATCTAAGAAATATTTGAGATAAATATTCTTTTTCAATTATATATAAATTTCATAAAAATCAATTGATTTTTTTTTCCAAAAGCGAAAGTCTATAAATATATTTTTTAGTTTCAGCTAAATATTGTTCAATTGAAAAAAAAAAAAAAAAAAAAAAAAAAAAAAGGCAATCCCGAAAATTGGGATTAAAATTGAAGCGGGATCCCGGGATATCAATCCGGGATTGTAATCCCGAGCTAGGAAGTAAGAAAGCTATAGGAGATCTTTCAAAGTTTTTTTTTTCTATTTCCTTGTGGTCGTTTAGTATGAGACAAGCATAGTCATTGAAACTAAGAACTGCCATATTGAAAACAAAACAAAACAAGGGAATGAACTTAACTTTTAAATATGTCTGTTTTTTAGTGATGTTATTACTTTAAATTTGAGAAAAAAGATGAGAATAAATAATACATAATTTGTAATAAAAGATAACGTCATAAATTAAAAAATATATACTTCTAGAATTATTATTATTATTATTATTATTATTTTTGCAAAAAGATTCAAAACTAATTAAATTTCATGTAAGATTTTGTTTAGTACAATAAATAAAATCATAAAAGACACTAATTTTAGTACTATAAAGAAATTATAACACTTACTTAAATAGCTGTTTGCAAGAGGTAAGAAAAATTCCTCGATTTGAAATTTTAAAAACTACCACAACTGCAGTGAGGGAGAAAGACTTGCACCAGTTTAAAAGGTAATCCCATAATACATCCGACTAGCCATATTTAAAGAATGAGATGTTTCATCCTCAAAACAGGACCTGCCAGACAAAAGTTTCTTTTTTTTTTTTTTGCCAGCTTCGACAGGACGAAGATGAATAACACAATATTATTGATATCAATTAATACGAGTTAACACTAAGCCCATTGCACACGCTTTGTAGAATTTCCGGGTGTAATCTTCAACCGTCGTCTACTTCTGTTCTGTGTCTATCCCGCCCTTATATCGACGACAGCTTCTAAGAGACATTTGATGTCGAGCACACACGTCAGATGTATGTATTCAATAAATAAATAATCCAAGTTAATACGAACACAGTAAATCACAGTACTTCATATTTTGCAAAAAACGAATTAAAATATACGCGTACATAAAAACAAACTTCGTTTGAATTACAACGTATACCCCTTCGGAGGAAGACATCTAAAGCGCATGCGCAACTGGGAGTGTGAGTGCCCCCTGGTGGTTATTGCGTCGGAAGAATCAAACCGTCTTAAATTAAGACACGTTTAAAGCAATGAAGTGTCTTAAAATAAGACGTTTGCGGATATTTTAGACATTATTCTCAGTTCATTTGCACCATGTTCATAGTAAGACACTTATGTATCTTAAATTAAGACATCTATAATGTCTGAATTTTCAGATTAAGACACTTAAGTGTCTAAAATTCTTTTTCAGTCACATATGTGTCTAAATTTAAGACGCTTCTATTTGCAGTGTACTAATTATTTTTCCTCCAGAAAAATATTAAGTCTCCTTTTACAACAGACTAAACAATTTGATCATTCAACGAAAGTTATAACATATGTAAGTTTAGCAGACTTAAAAAAAGTTCAGTTTTAAATAAAATCTTTTATACCTAAAAGATATTGCTAAGATAAAAAAAATAAGATTTTTCACAATTTTTTAAACTCCTTTTATTTATTCAGTAATCAAAAACACTACAAATTCATTACAGTACAAATTAGATCCTTTTTAAATATTTTTTAAAGTAAGAAAGTATATGATTATAGTCAATGATAAAAAAAAAAAACGAGTCTTTGAATTTTGTTGTTTATACCCTGTTTTCAGAAAAAATGTAATTTTAAACAACGCAAAACCACTTACCTCAGAAGTGCATTAAACTTTTGCAGCTTTAGATAGAATTGGATTAACAGCCTCGTCCTTCTTTTATAGCGAATATTTTCACGCCAAATCTTGATTTTCAGCCAACACCCATCCCAAGCAAATATGTACATGGTTGTCTTAGTTGGCGATTTATATCGAAAGTAATTATTTTTATAGCGAAAAGATGACAGCCAACGCAATGAATACTTTCCTGCAAAATTTGATGGGAGGGTAGGAGGAGCTATACCTGTAATTCTGAAACTACAGGAAACTTTTTTTTTTCACTGTATAAATTTATGTTGTTGTTTTTTTTTCTTTAATTCGTGGAAAATTTTCATTTAGTATTTAAATTCAAGGAAATAGAGATTTGAATTCCATCCAAAATATACGTTCAATAGTTCTCAAATAAGTATAAAAAGATAACTTAATAAGAATTTTTTAGTGCTTTTATAGGCGTTAATAACTATATTAAGAATTCTATATTCGTTAACAGGTCTATTAAAAATCTAAAAAATATATATATATTTAAATAACCTATTTCTAAGTTGAACGCTTGACACGGAAAACATATCAGTAAAATAAACTATTATCGCATTATTACGAAAAATATATTCAGGGTCTTTAATCTGGCCCTGAATTTTCAGTGATAGTTCCGTGGACATTCTACGGTCCGTTTTTTCTAAAAGGCACATAAAGCAGGAACTTCCCCTTTAAAATTGAAGACGGACCTCAAAATGATTGTAAAATAAGGCCTCAAACTCCTTTTTTTTCTTTTAGGTTGCAATTTTATTTTTATTTTATTTACTTATTTATTTATTTATTTGAGGTAAAAGTTTACTTAAAGCTAGCAAAAATCCAAACTACAGGAAATTTAATTAACTAGGAAATGTGAAATATCATCAATAGGCTGTTAACGCATTATAGTGACATTCATTTACGTGCCAGAAACCACTGAACTTAGAAAATTTAAACATACAGCAACTATATGTACTAGAAATATATAAAGTCGTGGGGAAAAAAAATAATAAACACCCCTTACTAATTCTGCAAAAAAATATCGTAGAAGAAAGTTACTGGTACCACACGATTGGTAATAAAGTCTACTTTTAAAGGATGTTTATAAAATTTGCTTAGCGGGCATCTACATATTAAAACGAACCATAACTTTGTTTTTTTCAATAGCAGTACCCAATTCTGACAGAATAAATGAACTCTACACCCTTCAATTAGCCTAAAAACAAATTTTTATGCAATTCGTACGATAAGTTTCCGATAAATTAATTGTTTTAAAACGAGCATGTTTCAGGGGCTGTATCCCAATTGAAGTTCAGTACTCGACTGTTGACCGAAAGAGCCCCTTCTTGATCAAGGCATCTTATGCGACACTCAAGCAGTTATGAAAGACTGCTAGATTACAGGATAGCAGAAGAAATTTCAAAATATCTAGTCACTTCTATCATAGACGGCCCCTTAAACCATCATTTTGCAGTTTTTTAAGCATCATTTGTAAACTACTTAGAAGAAAAATGTGAAATTTTGGATTTCCATAAAGCAGGACATAGTAAATCTAAATCCATCAAAAAAAAAATTGTAGGTTGCAATTCATAATTTTTTCGAATATTAATTTCATAATTCATAATTCATATCATAAAATTATAAAAATTGCAAATTCAACGTATTTATGTTTGGGTATTTTAGTATTATTGCTGCACAAAAAATTAGCACATTAGGAGTATAATTTCAGGATATATTAATGAAAATATGAAAATGTAATTTAACATTTGAAGCACTAAATTTTGAATGTTTATAATTCAAAAACTTATCATTCAAATGACTTGAAATTTGGTGTATAGGCATAGTTTGAACCGAAGATTTATAATATCTCGTTAAAATTGGGTATTGTCAATGAAAAAAAGGAAGTTTGTGTTCGCTTTAATATGTATCAAATTTTATATACATCATTTAAAAGTAGACTTTATTTCCAATCGTTCGTTACCAGTCACTTTCTTCTACGATAATTTGTTGAGAAGTTAGTAGGGGGTTCTTCCCCCCCCCCGACTGTACAAGTCTATAGTATCTATAATATACAAGTCTATGTAACACTGCCTATATTATATAAAATCTGTTAAAGAAATTTATCTGAATTCACTTAAACCTTCTCGATAATAATATTTGTAGCATAGTTGAGTTTTCATATTTGTTGAAACTAGTAACTTTTCCTGGCAGGAAAGGAGGCCCCAAAATTATACAAATACTGCACGCTTTTTGTGTCTTGACTTGAGGAGTTTTCATTTTTATTTTTTTTATTTTTTTTTTCAAACTTATGCAAATTTGAATGCAGAAAACAAACCACATAAAAAATTTAAACAAATTGATTTTAAGGGTATACCACTATAATAATTTTAAAATTTCAAATTTATTTTATCTCTTAAAATATTCCTTATGCAAACGAAAAACATATTTTACAAGTTAGAAATCTATATGGAAAGCGAAAAAGCAATTTTGGAACTGTAGAAGTTACGTGCTCAAAAGCGAGTAAACAGCAGCGAAAATTTTAAGCGCATTGTTTTCCATAAACTACATTTTAAGTACATTTCGTAAGAAACACTACCTGTTGCATTATACATATATATCACTTTTTGATGGACACGATAACTTCAATAATTCTGCGCAAATCTCTTCCAAACTGATACATAAAATCAAGTGGCAGAAAATCTTAAGTTCGTGGGCTAAATCGGACGAAGGGGGTAGAAATGGGGTGGGTTTTTGAGAAAACAGAAAAAACCGATAATTTCTTAATTAACATATCAAATCAGATAACATATCAAATCAGTTTAAAGTTATTATTACTTCTAGGAAAAGGGCCAAGAATTTATGTATGACAGATTTTTGATATCATTAAATTGGCCTCAAGGGGCTAAATAAATATGGTTTTAAAAAGGAAAAAATTCACAACTTCGTCTATTCACAAGATATCAAATCCACTTAAATTTATTATAAATCATCATAATATTATCTACAACTTTTATATTAACAAGTTTTTGATAGGACCAACTTTTACAGCAAATAAATAAATAAATAAATAAAATAAAGGAGGGGGGGGGGTTGAAGAAGACAAAAACTCATAACTTCGTCAATTCAAAAGATAGCAAATCCGCTTAAATTTATTATAAACAATCTTAATGTTATCTAAAACTTTTATATTGACAAGTTTTTAAGAGGACCAACTCTTACAGCAAACAAAATAAAAAAAAAGTGTGTGTGTATGTGAGGGGGGGGGGGAGTTGCAGAAGAAAAAAAATCACATCTCCGTTAATCCGCCACTAAAGCGATAAAAAAGTATCACTTTCACTGGCGTGATGGAAATTTTGACAATCCTCAGAGATTCTGTATATAGAGTTGCATTATAGAACGCACACGTGTTTCATTAAAAAGAACGTCAGAATTGAAAATATAGTGTGTGGTTCATTTAATGAAACAATCACCACACGATTTAAATTTATTATATAAATCTTCTTAATATTATCTATAACTTTTGTAGCAACAATTTTTCATAAGATGAACACTACTAATGGATGATATTGATAAAAATATTCTGAAGGGATGACAGAAATAGAGGTAGAACAAAAAAAATTTCGAATTAGTATGATTTTGATAGAACGAAAATTTTTTTCAAAAGCGGCCAGATAAAATTATTAAACTGGGTTTATCTCTAACCTTGATTTAGTTTTTGTTGGTGAAATTAGTACTTAACTTCGAAATCTACCTGTGCATGTAGGCTGAGCCGGCAGGGATTATTTATAATTGGTGGACACTCTATACATCTGCCAATTTTCAACCAACTTGAGCTTACTGAAAATTAATCGACATATTATTATCCACTGAAATACGTAAAATGTTTTTGACGCGTAGAATATTTTCGAAATCTTGATATCTCGCTTGTCTGTGTAACTTTGTGCAACGTAATTTTGGGACCAACCGTGGCTGAGTGGTCAAGGCATCACACCGCTAATTGCCTGCGAGTGAGGTGGGTGCTGGTTCAAATCCCGCTGGCTCCGTTGCACACTCTTTGTGGAGAACCCGGCTGTATTTCTCTGGTGTTGTAAATTTCATTGTGTGCGCTATCTCGTCCCTGTATATATTGACGATGACTTATAAGCAGACGCTTGACGTCAAGCACGCAGGTCAGATGTATGTTAAAAAAATGGAGGAACTTTTTAGTTGAAGATTTACCAAATTTTATTATTTATATTATTAATTATATTATTTTAATTAGAATAGATGCCATTCCACTAGAGAATCATATTCATTAAATGTGCAGTCGTGGAAAAAAAGTAAACATCCCTACTAATTCTGCAACTAATTATAATAGAAAAAACTTACAGGTACCAAACTATTAGGAACAAAGTCTACTTTCAAATGATGTATATAAAATTTGATTACGGGGAGATATACAAATAAAAGAACAGATCAAACTTTTTTTTAACGGCAGAACCCAATTCTGACAATATATTTTAAACCTTCAGTTCAAACTATGCCTAGAAATGAAATTTCCAGTCATGTGGATGATAAGATTTTGAATTATAAACATTCAAAATTTAGAGCTTCTAATGTTAAATTAGAATTTCATATTTTTATTAATATATCCTGAAATTATAATCCTAATGTGATAATTGTTTTGTTTAATTATAATTCTAAAAAACTCGAACATAAATACATTATATTTGTAATTAAAAAAAAAAATTACAATATGAATTACGAAATTAATATTCGAAAAAAATATGAATTTCAACCTAAAATGTTTTTGATAGATTTATGATATTTATTATATCCTGCTTTATTCAAATTCTCAATTTAAAATTTTCCTTTCAAGCAGTTTTCGAATTATGAGCAAAAAACATTAAAATGACGGTTTAAGGGGCCGTCTATGATGTCCAGAAAAGCATAATTTGAAAAAATATACATATTACTCATTTTAATGAAACATTTAGCTGGTGAATAGTTGATATATATTAAGCGAGTGAAATGGTCATATTGGCAAGGACATAGTCATTGTGTAGCATTTCAACATTCGAGTAACTAATTTCAATTTGGATACAACCCCTAAAATAGGCTCATTTTAAAATAATTAATTTCTCGAAAACTAATCATGCAAATTTCATGAAAATTTGGATTTACGCTATTTGAAGGATTTAGTATCTATTTATGGTGTCAGATTTGAGTATTGCTATTGAAAAATAAAAAACAAAGTTTAGGTACGTTTTGACATGTAGATGGCCCCTAAGAAAATTTCATATGCATCATTTAAAAGTAGACTTTATTTCAAATCGTTTGGTACCAATAACTTTCTTCTACTATAATTTGTTGTAGAGTTAGTAGGGGCGGGGGGGAACCTTTTTTTTTCGCGACTGTATTCCTTATTACACTAGTTAAAACATTTTTTGTGGGTTACTTGTTACTTCTAGGTTACGTCTGCGATGAGTTATCATGTCCACCACATGATTGTATTTTTTAATCGAAAAACTCCTCCTATCAGCTGTCAAGCCGCGAATTTTCAATAAGCCAGCTAAAAAACATAGTTTTCTACTTTAATATATTCATAAAAATTTTGTGCAAATGGATATTTATAAATACCATAGATTCCTTAAAGAAATTGCCCAAAATTATTTAAATGGACGTCGAAGGGGTGCCACCGCTTAAATTGATAATGTGTACATTAATACCAACTTTAACTTATTTAAGTTTTACATGCGTTTTTCTCAAAACTGTATTTTTGTTAAGTACGCACAGCCTGTGAAAATTCATTTGCAGTCTTTTCCATATTAAATAAAAAAGTTCTTAAGCTTTTCATTTGCAGGCATTTGTTTCATAGTTATGTATAATTTCATACAGGTATGTTATGCTTATATGTATCTATATATATATACCGACATTTTTGCCATTCAAACGATGCAAATTTTAACTGCTATGATCGGAATGTGGTTTTGAGTTTTATTTTAATTGTGATTAAACGATGTAAATTTTAATTGCTATGATTAGAATATGTTTTTGGGTTTTATTTTAATTGTGATTTAAACGTATAGAGCTGCAACGATTGCGAAATATGTAAACCATTATTCTTTATTTGTAATATTCGCTTCATTTAATCGCAGAATTCTGATATTAAGTAAAGCTAAAATTACCGTTATGAGATTGTTATTTACATATTTTGGTATGATTGTACGCTTTAAATATCTAAATTTCTGGCCAGGGAAATATTCTGTACAAGTACGAACTTTCACCTGTCAAAAAGAATAGTAATTTCACTTTATTTCATAGCAGTTAAATAAGACTAAAATTGTCCTTCTTTACATATTATTATTCTATTCTTCGTCAGAAATTATCTGGATCATTATTGGCCAATATTGGCCAAATATTCGAATGTTCAAAATCTCTCGGTAATCAAAAGTGGGGATAGCTAAAATGGATTAACTCTTTATTCGGATTGATTAGGATTTAAAACTGAAAGTTGACACTATGCGACTCCTATACGATCCCTTGTATCTCTCCTCTTAATGATTTTCTAGTTCGTACTAATTCGGGTATGAAGGAACAAACCAAAAGCAGTACCTCTTTGTTCCGATTGACTGGGATTTAGAACTGAAAATTGACAGTATGCGACTACTATATCATCCCTTTTGCCTCCCCCTCTTAATGATTTTCGTGTGCATTCTAATTCGGCTATGAAGGAACAAAGCCTGTTTTCATACTCTGGCTCTAAATTAAGTTACATAAAACAGCAGTTCTAAAACAAGGTTGCCAATTTGCGTTCCTTTTTTATTCCAAAATTTCGAATTCATACTGGAAATTACGAAAGAAGAATTTTTAATTCAAGCAGTCGCGAAATGTCTGTCATTAAACAAAGCAAAATTTATTCTTCGGAATTTTTGAATATAAAAGGAGGCAACCCTGTTTTTCAATTCCTACTATTAGTTCACACTCTCCTTATATTTATATATCTTGTTCAAATTTTCAGTCGTTAATAAAATACTTATTATTCATCCTATCAATTTGAAAAAAAAAAAAAAAAAAAAATTAAACTTGTACTGGATGACAATTGATGTTAAAACAGTTTTTTCAAATATTAATTCATTAATTAAATTTTAATTAATTAATTTTAATTTTATATGGGAGACAAAATGGCGGCCATTGGTTATTGAACAGCATTTAATGCATCTTCTTATCTATAAGGGGGGTTACCATAGAAGGGGGACCCTGTTCTGTCGCCAAATACCACCAAGTTTGTCACCAACCTGGCGATATATCGCCAAATTTGGCGACCAAAATGAGTCGCCAACTTGGCGATATCTCTAATATTTCGCCAAATTCCCATAGACTTCCATTGTGAACCAATAGGGTTTACTTGCTTATAAAAAATCAACAAATTGAGATATTTTAATGCAACAAAAACTAATATTACCTTAAGGGATTATATTAAATTTTTCTTTGATGACCTAAGTAGGAACTGACTTTAAAACCAAAATTTTTTTATTACTTGTTGAATATAAAATCAATTTATTTTCAATAGAAATCTCTCTTGTTTACACCTCTGTTCGAACGAGGAAAAATCACCAGACGATCATTAAGAAAACTATTAATTTCCATTTTTGACTACTTTACTTCACATAAATTGAGATAACATGTGGTGCTTGTTTTCAGCTTTTCTTTCTTTAACACGCTAGACAGCTGTTTAACAGTAGGAAACAAATAGTAAATAGGGAATATATATACATATATTCTGAACTATTTTAACTTTGTGAAATTTAATGTTATCTTGCGTATGAAAATATAATTAAATTTTATTTTGTTTTTACAAAAGTATTTCCCCTTCTGTTCTAATTCATGTAATCTTTATCACGACCAAGATTTCTTATAACTCAGCCAAGGCTTATTCTTAATTTTTGATTAAAAATATCTTAATTACATATTAATTTATAATGTATTTTCTTTTCTTAAGATTTTAAAAATGTCTTTTTTTTTCTTCTTTTGCTTTATTTAGTATTAAAAAAACGAAATTCTTCAAATATTTTTGAATTAACAAAGCATATATGCATAGTAGAATAAGACTTAAGATGAAAGAGCAAAGCAAAAGAGAAACAAGAACGAAAAATCATGAGTACAGCATAGATTTTGAAACACTTTCCAACACATTCACAATACTATAACAAAACTTCACCTTACTAAAGTAAAAGATGATGTCTAAATGAACAATTCGGAAAACGCAAAATCATAAAGTATTTGAAAACGCAGTTTCTGCTATTGCCATGAATAGTCAAGAAAATATACGATTTTTTTCTGCAGCCCTGTATATGATTTATGGATATGTATGTATAATACATAGTATGCCAAAAGTTAGTTCACTTAAATGCGTAGAACAGTTCAAATTTTCCTTTCAGGAATTTCCGTCAATAAATGTATCTTCTTGAGAACTTTTGTGATTTTTTGGGCCCTGTATGTGATCTATAGAATTCATAAACACCAAGTAATAGTTAAATATTAGTTAAATTTAAAAACACATTCTACAACTGAAAACGCACTTGCAACAGTTATTGTTCGTAGGTTTCAATAGTTCAATTATTGTTCATTTTCTTCTGTAGCCAAATTCTTTTGTGTGTCCCTGTAAAAGAAAGAAAAGTCTATGCACACCCTATTCTGTAATAAGAACCTTATAGTAAACCTCAGCGACATATATCAATTTCAATATGTTTAAATAGTGTAAGATCATTAAAATACAACGCAAACGATTTGGCACCATAGACCGTAATGTATTGGAATTCTTTTGAATGTCCCTGATGAACCGTAAAGACTGCACACTTCATTTTCAATACCGAACATGCCATAGTAAACCACAATTGTACAGGTAACAGGTTCCAACAACATGTTATTTTTATAACATATAACTAATCGCTGTGTATGCGGTCAACGGATGTTTTAATTAGAAGGGATTTTAAACAAAATGTTTGGAATAATTTTTTGACATAATTATAAATGCTGTTTTCTATTGAGATGAATCAAAATTAGTTTGTGATTAAAAACTTAATTTTTGCAAGACAAAAACTTACCTGGTTATGATACTTTGAATTTCATGCATTTTTAGCGTTTTCTGACACTAAAAACGTGTTTTTCCATTTATGGTGATTAAAACATTGAAAATTCATAAAATTCTAAGTATCATAACTAAGTAAGTTTTGACCATAAAAGAATACATTTTTGCGGTTTTACTTGTTAGAACATGGAAAAACGTTTTCTAAATAAAACTTAAAGGACAGAGGCATTGTATAAAATTTGTAATTTCTTATCTATTCCAAAAGTAATTATTGTAATATAAATCGATTTTTATGTGATGCAGAACAAAATGTGAAACATTTTTGCAATTGGAACTATACCTTTAAAACTAACCGTTTAGAAATTAGTTATTGGTAAACGATAAGAGATACCCTGTATAATAATTAACACAGTTTTAACAACACGATTTCTAATCCCTCCCCCCCCCCCCAAAAAAAAAAAAAACTTGCATACAGCATAGATTATGAAGCACTTTCCTACACATTCAGAATACCATAACAAAACACCACAATTGACAAAGGTGAAAGATGACGCCTTAATGAACAATTTGGAAAACGCATAATGCATTTGAAAACACGATTTCTGCCATTACCATGAAGAGTCGTTAAAATATACGATTTTTTTGCAGCCCTGTATAGGACCTACAGATATGTATACATACTATATAGTATGCAAAAAGTTAGTTCAGTTAAACGCATAATACATTTTAAAATTTCCGCTCAGTAATTTCAACCAATAAACGAATGTTGTTGAGAACTATCGTTCGACCTTGTATATGATCTGGAATCTATACAAACCAAGTAATATTTAAAAAATAGTTAAATTTAAAAACGCATACCACAATTTAAAACGCGCTTCCATCAATTCTTGTTCTTGGCTTCAAAAGTTAAATTATTGCTCATTTTCTTCTATATCCAAATACTTTTGTGTGTTCCTGTAAATAAACGATAAGTTCTATGCGCACCCTATTCTATAGTGAAAACCTTGTAGTACACCTCAGTGATTTATATCAATTTCAATATGTTTTAAATACTGTAATATCATTAAAATACATAGCAAGCGATTTTTCCCCATATGCCATAATGTAACGGAATTCTTTTGAATGGCCCTGTAAATGAACCAAATATGCTATACACACTTCCTTTACAATACCTAACATGTCATACTAAACTCAAATAAGATATATCCATTTCATGACAATCGGACTAATATTTACACGAATTAAAGCAAGGACAGACAAACGGACAAATAATCTGAATTCATAAACACTTTTCAACTACGTTGGAAAGTATTAAAATATAGAAAATTGATCCCCGACTTCTTAGCAGCCATATCTATCAACGCATATTCAAAGCTAATTTCACAAGAACACAAAAATATTACTTATATACATTTAATCAAATGCAATACATCCAAACAAATTTCGTTCGTACAAATATGTTTTTCAAATTAATTACAACTGTACTAAAATTAAGTTTTCTCACAAATTATAAGAGGCTCTCTTCTTTCCTTTTTTTCAGCAAATTAAAACAGTGACAAAAATAAAATAATAAAAAAACTTTGCCAAAAAACAAAATTTATAGTGCCGGACTCCCCCTCGCCCCCACCCTATTTCCTGAAAAAAAAAAAAAAAAAAAAAAAAAAAAAAAAAAAAAAAAAAAACTCCATGAGTTCGTAGTAAAAACCCTTTAAATATTCAAATAAACCGCCCACACAAAACGCTCCATTCTTTCCGAAAACATGAAGAGTAAATAAACACTCTTAATCAAATGTCATTTCACACAGACAAAATTATCCATTCAGATAAATTTATCCTCTAGCGTACTTTTTAACACTTTCCAACAAAGTTGAAAAGTGTTTATGCATTCGGTTTGTCTGTCCGTCTGTACGCGCTCTAACTCCAGTAAATATACTCGGATCGTTCTGAAATTTTTGGATGTTAGTGACATCTATCATAGAACGAACCCTATTGATGAATTGAGCAAATGAAGTTTGTAGCATGTTTAGTTCATTTACAGGGGCAGCCAAAAGTTTTCCGTTACATTACGGCCTATGGGAAAAAATTGTTTAAAATAATTTTTAATGATGTTACATGCTTTCAAACATAATAAATTTGATATGCAGTTATCAAGTGCACTAAAATATGCATTCCGTAGAATATGCGCTGCAAAGAATAAATATTATTCATTTACAGGGCCACACAAAAGAATTCCGTTACATAATGATATACGAGTGGAGGGAGTTTTTTCCGGCGAATTTTAATTATGTTAAATTATTTCATGTATAATGGAATTAATATACGTCGCTGAGGTTTACTATAACTTATTTCATGTATAATACGAAGCGCATAGCATTTACAGGGACACACAAAATATTTCAGATACTATATTGTATCCGAAGTATTGTACGGTAGCGATGATTGCTGGAAATGCATTTTTAATTATGTTATGCACTTTTATGTTTAACTATATTTATGCATTATATATGATGTGTATAAATGCTGTAATTCGTATACAGGGCTACACAAAAGAATTCGTAATGGTTACTGGGTATGATTGTAAATTGCTTAAAGGTGGTTTTTAAATGAGCTAATCATTTTTACGCTGAACTGCATTTTGTTTACTAAGAAATGTTTGTAAGATAAAATTATAAAACATAGGTAAAATTACATACAGGGTCACGCAAAGAATTGAATACATGGCCGTCTATAAATGATAATTTCTGAAAATGTCATTCCAGTAGTTTTAAGAGTTTTTTACTTTGAATTAAACTTTAGCTAAATAGTGGCGTCTAATAAAGGTACTAGGTTAACTACAGGGTTGTACAAAAGTATACAAGTATGTTTCCATCTATTAGTATAAATTGCTGAAAGAGAAATGTCAACCTGTTATTCGTTTTCTTGCTAAACTAAATTTCCCCATTATATAGCATATATATCAACCTACAGATCAAATACAGAGCTGTTCAAAAGAATTGGAATACATATTTGATATGGATGGTAACTGCTGAAATCAGTTTTTCAAATGTTCTATGCGTTTTCTAAAATGTTTACTTAGTTCTTTTATATTACATTATTTCCCTAAATAACGAAGTTTTGTTAAAGCATACAGGAAGCGTTGGAAAGTGTTTCATAATCTATGCTTAACGCATGATTTTTCTTACTTGTTTAATTTAAAAGACTGTTGTACCAAATATTTCGAAATAAACAAGTGTTATATTGACCGCAGAAAATTTTAACAGATTAGTAATTCGAAAAATGTTCTATTATCTCTCTTTATTCAAAAGCTTACCAAGCGATGAAATGATAATTTTATATGTTAAGAACTACATTTACTGATGGCGTGATTCAGAATGAATTAAGGAATTATCTGTGGTTGGTTTCCAACTGTTTCAGCTGCTTTCAGTTGAAATCAGTTGAAGTTTTTATGTACCCGTTTTAAAAGCGCTAATCAATTAAAAAATTATAAATTCATGGATTTTATTTGAATGTAGCTAAACAATGTTTTGTTATTTTTGGAAATAGATTTTCTATTCAAAATCGAGAGTTAAAATTTTTAAGAGATAAAATTGTAAATAAATGTATTTTACTTAAATGTTGCAAAAAGGTACTTTTCATAAATTTAATGAATCTTAACTTCTGTTTCGCTGTATTTTTCTAAAGGGGGGGGGGGGGTGATCAATGCTTTTTTTCATTTACATAACATAAATGAAATATATTGCAAAATTCAACGAAAATCACTCGTTGAAAATTAGAAGCAACCCCCCCCCCCCCCCCCCCAAAAAAAAAGCACGAAAATATAATTTTAGTTGAAAAGAAATTGCTCAGCTAAATGAAGACAATATATATGATTCATGAGTACAAAACGTGTCAAGCATGAGCTTTTTTCTTAGAAATTTTCAGATGTCTTCCTGATTTACTATTTGTGCCAGTGTTTCGTTTATGTTCTAATTTGCGCCATCAGAATTGGTGAAAGTATGTGATGATGCTGATGACCCAGCACCAGGCACCAAGCCAAAAAAGCGTTTAATTAGTGCTGCAAGTCATTACTATTCATGCATTAGGGATTGGTGAAATGCAAAATAAATTTTTAGCACCACACACCTAACAGAGTTTCCATAACTTAGAGGGTGAAGATGGGCCAAACTAGGGGCGCACGTTTGAAAAGAAACGATCGAGGATGTTTTTTGTTAATATTGTTCTATTTTAAAGGCACGAAATTGAATTATTGATTGAGGCAAATGAATAAAGACGCTGCCATTTAAAACCATATGTTATTTAATTAACAGAGATTTTTCGGTAACATAATAATTCAGTATTAGGTTCCAGCATAGTAACAGGGTTTTTATCCTAATACGTTAAATAATACCCATCACTAACACACACACACACAGATATATATAAATATATGTACGTATATAGTCGTTTTGATCAATGAAACAATTTCTTATAAAGTTACGAAATTTAAATTTTTACTCAATACTCAGGTCCTATAAGTGATATTTAGTAAAAATTTACTATTACACTAACAAAAATGACAAAAAAAAAACTCCTATTTCTCTGACACCAAAATTAACCGAATTATGAAACTTTGAATTGCGTGACGTATGCCATTTTCTTCATCCGAACAGAGATCAGTTGGGCCATGCTTCGAGGGATCGTACACAAAGTGTTTAAAGTAATAGAAGGATTTATTTCTCGTGCACGTTTCTGCATTGAAGCCGAAGGGAGTCACTTCGAGCAAGTTTTAAAATAACTTTATTTTTTATTATTTAAGTTTTACAATCTATAACCCAATAGCATTTTAAGATATGTAACATTTTGTAAAGAATGCGCGTGTTGCTTTCATCATTTAATTTAACACAATTTCAGTTATTTTTGAACTTATATTTTTAACAAAAGTTCTATATTTTCCTTTAATATGACAGAATGAAAGATTTCAAATTGATATTGTAATGTTAATTTTACTCTCAACTATTTTTTCTTTATATATCTGACGATTATTTATATTTCTAGAAAATTTGTAAATGACCTCTATTTCGCAGCAAAAAAGATGCTTCAACTTTAACCAGCTATTACTCGGTCAGTTTTAATCGTAGAAGAATGGGATTTTTTTCTTTCTTTTTGTCTTACTTCTTAGTGTAATAGGATATTTTTACTAAATATATCTTACAGGAACGGGGGACTATGTTAGAAATTTAAATTTCGTATTTTTTTTAAAGAAATCTTTTTATATAGACCCGACGCTTTTAAATTACTTCTTTACCTCATTTAAAACATTTTTGTAATTGGAACTATATGTCTATGCCTGGCGGTTTAGGAATTAGCCATTGGACACCGTTGAGAGTGGACACCTTGTATTATAAGGACCGCATTCTGAGCAAGTGTAGCGGGTGCAAGCTGAAGACTATGGAAATTTCTTTGTCGACCTAAATTATTACTTGAATAATAAATAGTATTAGAATTTGTAATCTGTCTACATTAGTGGCATTCATTACTTTTTCGGAAAAGTATTCTCACTCCACTATTTAAGAAAAATAACATTAGCTTTGTCTAGTGAGAGAAATTCTGTGATTAATCTAGGCATTCTGAAGAACTGTAGAAGATATGCACAACCAGTAAAAAAGAGCGTATGTTTAGCTTTAGTTATCTGTGACTGAATGATTATTATTTTTTACTGGTAAATGCTTGCACAGGTTGCGAATTATTACCTTGCTATATTTTATAGACATAGAGGAGGGTAGTACACAGTGAGACGATAATCATTATTACTTAACAAATGGAGACGATTTTTATTCTTTTGAAAAACTTTTTGCTACATCTTTAAGCTACACAAATGCGCTACACATTAATGTATAAATGGCTTTAAAAAAGTTATTTATAAAAGCACAGAAGCAGCATAACGGAGTATCGAAAATTGTCTCACTGTGTACCATAAGTAGTACACAGTGAGACAATGTATATATTTTCATAAATCATACATTTTTACACTCTATCAATAATTTTCTGCAGTTTATGATTTCTAATTAATATTTCTAGATTTTCAAAATATTAAAAATATGGGCCTCGGGTGGACAATGGCAGACCTTGGGCTACCTACATGCAAAGTTTCAGCCTCTTTACGTTTAGTAAATTTCCCTAGCCAACGCACGCCCACACACACAGAGAGAAAGAGAGAGAGAAACTTTCTTTTATTAATAAATAACTTTTTTAACATCAGAACCACATAGTAGGTACACAATAAGACACGTCTCACTGTGTAGCATAACTGTGTGTCTCACTGTGCACTTTCGTTACGTTGTAACAAAATGGATGCCAAATCTGTTGTATCAAATTCATCGCATTAAAAAGTTTATGTCGTTTTGCTGAAATAGTCTATTACTAGATATAGCTAGGTTTGGTTAAGTAAATATATGTCATATTGAAGGAAATAAACTCTAAAATAGGCGTTTATGTAACTTTAACCACTATAAAATAAGGAATTATTTGGCTGCTGTCTCACTGTGTACCATGTCTCACTGTGAAATCCCCTACCCTACATGTACAATCATATATAGATAAATAAATAGGTATTGTACAAAATCAAAAAATAGCCGTAAAAGAGAAATTAAATATATTAGTCTGTGGCGCTGCTATCGAGTTTTCAAACGTAACAACTCTACTAAAATTCGTTACAAATCGGAAATGTTAACTAGTGTCGCTATATATTTAATTAAAAGAATAGAATTAAAAAAATGGCACTAAAATGTTTTAATATTATTTTTATTGTATTTATTTAACACCTTTTAGCAGTTAATTTATATTATCTTTGGGTGATGTGATTTATCATATAAATACTGCTATATTTTAATAAGTCAACGAACTATTCTTAATTAATTATTACATTTTATCAAGAAAAATAATTTGCCTTATGCATTTACAAAACAAAAAAGTCCTTCCGGCCAGTGCCGGAGGAAGAGGTAGCTTTCATATTCCTTATTTTAAAAAAGCCAACTTATATCATTCAAACACACGAAGCTCAATATAGTGGAAACTGAATATAGGAGATTCAATACTAATTTTTATCAATATAATGAATGAGAATTTCGCGAAATTAGTCAGCTTTATCCAAGCTGCTTTTCTTTAAAGTAACTCATATTTGGCTGCCAAATTCGGCGATTTCTTAAAGTGCCTACCATTTTAAGACAACATGGTGGATGAGGCTAACCAGTGAACTTGGTCGAGACCTTAGTAATTGCTGTTCACATGCTCACTCACATCGGAATCGGTTGATATATACGAGTGCTGTCGCATGCAGAAAATCAGATTTTTCAAAATGTCACCCACAATAGAAATTGAAACTGCTATATATGAGCCATTTTTTAAGGTAAAGACAAACAAAAAATGCTCCTGAATCCTTATATCAAGGTCAAATACTTAAGAAAGAAACCTTTTTCAATTTCTAATTTTTTTGCACCTCACTTTAAATATATATATTTTTTTTTTAATTTAATGACCGCCATTTTGAAACAAGATGGCTGATGAATCTGGCCAGCGAACTTGGTCGAGGTATTGATGTATAATAACCAACCACATGCCTTCTTACATCGAAATAGGCGAATACGTGTGTTATCGCGTGACAAATACAAGATCGTTTCAAAATGTTACCCATGCTAGAAATTCAAAATGCTATAATTCAATCATTTTTTAAGATATAAACAAAAGAACAAATTTTCAGAAACAAAAACTGCTCCGGAATCTTTGTATCGAGGCCAAACACATAAAAAAAATCTTTTTCATTTTCCAATTTTTTAATACCTCGTTTTAAATTTAAAATTTAATTTTTTTTAAATGGCAACCCTTTTGAAACAAGATGGCGAATGAAGCTGGCCAATGAACTCGGTCGAGACATTAGTATGTACTATGTACAGACCAAGTTACATCCAAATCGGTTCATAAATACGCCTGTTATCGCATGACAAAAATCAGGTCGTTTTAAAATGTCAGCCAGAATAGAAATTCAAAATGCTATTACTCAACCATTTTTTTAGATATAGACGAAACAAAAACTGTTCCGGAATCTTTGTATTAAGGTCAAACACTTACGAAAAATATCTTTTTCATTTCCCAATTTTTTGGTATCTCCTTTTAATTTTTTTATTTTTTAAATTTTTTAAATGGCCGCCATTTTGAAACAAGATGGCGGATGAAGCTGGCCAACGAACTCGGTCGAGATATTTGTATGTACTATGTTCACACCAAGGTACATCCAAATCGGTTCATAAATACGCCTGTTATTACGTGACAAAAATCAGGAAGTTTCAAAATGTCAGCCACGCTAGAAATTCAAAATGCTATAACTCAGCCATTTCTTAAGATATAGACGAAACAAAAACTGCTCTCGAATTTTTTTATCAAGGTCAAACACATAAGAAGAAAATATTTTTTCAATTTTCAATTTTTTGGTACCACATTTCAAATTTAAATTTTTCTTAAAAATTTAAATGGCCGCCATTTTTAAACAAGATGGCGGATGAAGCTGGCCAACGAACCCGGCCAACCGTCGAAACATTGGTATGTACTATGTATAAACTAAGTTACATCCAAATCGGTTCATAAATACGTCTTTTATCGCGTGACAAAATTCAGGACGTTTCAAAATGTCAGCCATGCTAGAAATTCAAAACGCTATAACTCAGCCATTTTTTAAGATATAGACGAAACAAAAACTGCTCCGGAATCTTTGTATAAAGGTCAAATACATAAAAAAAAATATTTTTCCATTTTTTATTTTTTGGTACCACATTTAAAATTTTAAATTTTTTAAAAAATTTTAAATGGCCGCCATTTTGAAACAAAATGGCGAATGAAGCTGGCCAACGAACTCGGTCGAGACATTTGTATGTACTATGTACACACCGAATTACATCGAAATCGGTTCATAATTACGAGAGTTACAGTGTGACATAGGTCAGATATATATATATATATATATATCATCATCATCAACCGTTTTCAATCCACTGCTGGATGTAGGTCTCCCCCAGATTTTTCCAATTTTTTCTATCTAGTGCTTTAGTTATCCAATTTACACCGGCTACTTTTCTGATTTCATCACTCCATCTTACTTGAGGTCGTCTTCTTGGCCGTTTTACATCTCTGGGATACCACTGTAGGGTGTTTGTGCTCCATCTATTGTCTTGTCTTCTTGCAATGTGCCCAGCCCATTTCCATTTTAGCCGTTTAATTCTTTCAATGATGTCAAAAACTTTCGTCTGACTTCTTATCCAGGTTATTCTTTTTCTGTCTCTTCTAGTTATACCTAGCATACATCTTTCCATACTTCTCTGTGTTGTTTGTAATCATTGTACCACCCGTGTTGTTAGCGTCCATGTTTCTGCTCCATAAGTTAGCACAGGCAAAACACATTGGTTAAATACCTTTCTTTTCAAACAAAGGGGCATGCTACTCTTCAGAATAATATTGTTCTTCCCAAAAGCACTCCATCCATTTCTTATTCTTCTATTGATTTCATTCATGATACTATTATCTGATGATATTTCCTGCCCAAGGTACACATAACTTTGCACTTCTTTAATTTCAGTGTTGTTGTAGACAATTTTCTTTTTTGATGCAAATGAATTGAACATCACCTTAGTCTTTTCCAAGTTTATTTTTAATCCCACATTAATGCTAGCTTCTGCCAACTCTTTTAGCATATTTTCCAATTCTTCAGGACTGTTACTGAAAATTACAATGTCGTCAGCGAATCGGAGATGACTTAAATATTCCCCATTTATTCTAATCCCTTTGTTTTCCCAATTCAGCTTCTTGAAAATATTTTCTAAGACAGCCGTAAAAATCTTAGGCGAAATGGTGTCTCCTTGTCTTACCCCTCTTCCAAGCTTGATCTTTGCTTTTCCTTTGTCCAAGCGGATGGTTGCTGTTGCTTTCTTGTAAATATTCTTTACAGTATTGATGTAAGGTTTGTCTATACCAATGTCCTCCAGAGATTCTACTACTGCTGATGTGTAGACCGAATCAAATGCTTTTTCATAATCAATAAAGGCAAGGCAAAGAGGTAAATTATATTCCTTATGTTTTTCAATGAGTTCCCTTACCGTTTGGATATGATCCATTGTGCCGAATCCACTTCGGAATCCTGCTTGTTCTCTAGGTTGAGCTGAGTCCAGAGCTGATTCAAGTCTTGTCGTTAAAACTTTGGAGAAAATTTTATAAATCACTGATAGTAAGCTGATCGGACGGTAGTTTTTAATGTTTTCCTTCTCTCCTTTCTTGTAAAGTAGCACCATCACAGCATTATTCCAATCTTCTGGCACATCTGACTTCTTGAGACATTTGGAAAACAGTAAGGATAGCATTTTTGCAAATTCTTCTCCTGCTTCTTTGATAAGGTCGACTGTAATTCCATCTTCTCCTGGGCATTTACCTTTTTTCATAAATTTAATGGCTTGTAAAACTTCGTCTGTCATCACTGAGATTATAGCTTCGGTTTCTGTTAAGTTTTCTCGTGGATCATATAGGTTGATTTCTCTTTGGTCTTCACATTTATATAAATCGTTATAGAATTTTTCGACAATGTGTACTATTTCTTTATTGATTTTGGTGATTGTTCCATCTGCCCTCTTTAGTGCAAAAATACCTTTTCTTCCAACACAAAGTTTGCGCCTAGCTGATTTTAAACTTTTGTTATCATCTAGAATTTTCTTGACAAGATCAGAGTTAAATTTTCGGATATCTTCTGTAACACATTTTCTTACCGTTTTACATAATTCAGCATATTCAACTCTTGATTTAGGATCATTTTTCTTTATTTTAAATTCTCTGCGTTTCTTCATCAATCTTCTTGTTTCTTCTGTTATTTTCTTTGTCTGCTTTACTTGTGCATCGCCGGCTATCTTATTTGCAATATCTTGTAGAGTATTGGTTAGTTTCTTGTTCACTACTGTAACATCTTGCTCTTCTTCTAAAGTTGATTGAAGTACTTGGAAACGGTTTTTAAGTTCCAAATGGAATTCTTCTTTATGTTTCTGGAGATTATTTATATCGATTGATTTCTTTGAAAGTTGCAAAAGCTTCATTCTTTGAACTTTAGTATTTAACAGTAGTTTGCATGTAACCAACCTGTGATCACTTCCTGTATTGAAGTTATTGAGAACGCTGCAATCCTGAATAAGATGCTTTTTGTTTGTTAAGATGTAGTCGATTTCACTTGTTGAGCCATTTGCACAACGCCATGTCCATTTCTTTTGTGGCTTTTTCTTGAAAAATGAATTCATGATATACAACTGTTCACATTCTGCAAACTCAATCAATCTGTTTCCTCTTTCATTTCGCATCCCATATCCATGATTTCCTACTGATAACTCGCCTTTCTCTTTTTCTCCAATTCTAGCATTCCAGTCTCCCATTATTAATTTTATGTAGCATTTTCCCTTTTGATGCATTGAAGCTACTTCTTCATAGAAATCCTCAACTTCTTCATCAGTATAGCTTACTGTTGGTGCATAAACTTGGGTAATTTGCAGCTTGTATCTTCTGGACACCTGTATTACTAACCTTGCAACTCTATCTGATGCACTATCATATTCTACGATGTGATTCTTCCACCTTTTATGAATCAGAAATCCCACACCACTTGTTCTTCAATCTTCTGTGCCTCTGTAGTATAATACATGCCCGCTGGCAAGATCTATCTTCTCTTCTCCTTTTCTTCTTACTTCACATAATCCTAGGATGTCCCAGTTGATTCTTTCTAATTCTTCTTCACGTTCCTGTAAACGATTTTCCGAAGATAGGGATCGTCCATTATACGTAGCCAAGGTCATCAACTTATGGCAGCCTAGCCGAGCCCGGTTATTCTTAGCACCCTCTGTCTTCATGTCTTTCTGATCGCTGCCGTAACCAGGAACATTCAGACCGCCGGGAATTAAGGGCCGTGATTTATTTTGTGAATTCATGGTAAAATAAGGGGGGTAGTTGGCCAAATTCCTCCACGCTGGCCAAGCGGGTTGGAGGAAGCCCATCCGCGTTCGTTCCCCATGCACTAGGCAAGGGTACTAACAGGCTGCACCAGTGGAAGGTGCGGATTGGACATGAAGTCTCCGCTCCCAGTTGATTCCTTTAAGTCCTCCTCGAAGGCAATTAAAGGGTCTTCTCCTGGTTAATAAGCAGAGGCTATTAAACAGCCCATATATATATATATATATATATATCAATTTTGAACGGAGGGTGGTTTCGGGGTCTGGGGGTCATGATCGATGAAAATATACCAAAAATTTTTTAAATCTCTTTCCTCCGAACGGCTGCAATAGTTAGCTTTTTGTAATGAAAGCTACCTAAAAATCCAAGAATAGTCAATCTTTGACTACATAAAACTCTGCTTTTCACTTTTCAAGGTAGTGTAACGGAGCCGATGTCGTAAGGTGGTGTGGTAGCGGGCAACTTCAACGGCCTGGTCTTATCAATATCGAAAAAATATTTTATTGTATCACAAACAATTAAATACGGATTTATTGATTAAATAATTCATAATTACAACATTTTTCATATATGGGTTCGAGTACAGCTAACAATAAAGTATTTGTAGAATCAAGTCCAGTTCTCTAATGGCAGATTGTTTTCAGGGAGAATGTCTCTAATACATTCAATGTCCACACTTTTCGAAGGTAGAATTCGAGATACTCGACAGGAATGTCGCACTTTTTATAGATGTTTAACCGAGGTTTAGGAACCTCCGATATTCAACTCCGTTATGGAGATATCTTAAGAGCCACACCTGGCATTCGCTTTTCTGTGCTTCGGAATATGTCCCGAAGCTGTCGGCCCGTGAGAGATTTCCACTCTGCACGGCCAGAAACACCTTGAAGTCTCAACTTCAACAGAAGAGAAAAATAATAATCTCTCGAGAATGCTCTTGCATCCTCTTTTATAAGTTTCGTTTTCCGTCTAGGACCAAAGCCACTCCCATTAGCCACTCACCATCCGTGGCCCATGATCTTATAGACCAGCCCTTTCTCTATAGGCTGCAGTCAGGAACCTTAGCGTCCGGTTTAAAATCTGGTTTCACTTTCTACTTTCCCACGGGTACGAGACCCTCGTGAACATCAAAAGAATATTTCTCTCGCTAGATAAAAGAGTTACTTTCACCCTAGTGTCCTCTGCGAAGATTGATTGAAATTGAAGTATTTGTTTCATCTCTAGCGACATTTTCTAGAACTCTGAAGAAATTTGGAGGCTAGCTGAAAATACATTAGCTTCCCTATGCTGGCTTTTGCCTTGTAAATTGAGAGTTTCATTGTGAGATATCGTCCAATTCTCACAACACCCTTCCCTCAAATCATATTTCGGGTGCAAGACGCAATATGCTGTAAGGGAAATGGTTAGCTCATTCATTTCAAGTGGCCCATGTTTAATTACATCACTTCCTTAAAAAACCTTTTCCTGCATTTTATACTTAGCTTGTTAATACTGGACACATTTGATTACGAAATTTCTCTTTAACAGACAAAACACATTTATTTTTTCACGATTACATTTACATATAATAAAATGAATATTAATATATACATATATTTAAGTTGAGTTTGACTCACACAATCCTCTACTAATTCCTTAACTGCTAAAACATGTCACTTGAAAGTTTATCTCTGAATTTAGCATAGTGTTTGGGCCGCGAAACTTTATGTGTCAAAACGTTTCTATTCTCCACGCCTTTTTCATTAGGTTTCGGTATGCTTACTCTATAAACTTGAGATTTTTGGCGTCTACTTGGGACGTTTGTAAAATGATTAATCGCGGAACTTTTATAATCGATTCTCCCCCCATTCATTCTTCTCGTACCCCTTTCACACGACTTATGTCTGGTGGAACCTAATCCTGAGTCTCCTGACACTGAGTCTCCTGACACTGAGTTTCCTGTTAACGCATCTTTATCGCCCCTAGATTTCCTGTTGTTCCTGGTCTGCACAATTCTTACCGGCTTATCTCTTTGATCGCCCGTTAAAGCTATATCTATACGGCAGTCATTGGACTTCTCGAAATCCCCACAATTACAATGCGTCTTCTTTATTTTTGACCTTGTTCTAGCTTCGCTTAACGAGTCGTCCGCATCTTGTTCTCTTTTAAGCCTTTCTCTCCCAACCTTGCTTAATGCAACGCTTAAATTCCCCTCTCGATCGGGTAACAAAAGGTCCCCTCCGTCTACTTTAAAATTCCCATTCATCTTCCTTAACCAACGTTCATCCTTGCTAGATTTTCCTCCCGTATTCACGTCAATCATTTTGGACCGGGGGTTTCTCTTTTTCGACTCGTTCCCTTGCGTCGGATCCGACCGCTGTTGTTTCAGTTTCGGATTGGCCTCACTTGCGGTTCTCCCGGCGTCTAAAATCTCTGCCTTTCCCTTCTTAATTTTATCGATTAATTTTTGAGTTTCGTTTCCTAATATATAGTACGACAAGTCTGATTTATTCTCTGCTACTATGGCACTCGTTTTAATATTCCCCACTCCTTCAATTTCTAAGACAACGTGGGCGGTCGGTAAACGAAGCGTATTGTTCGTCAACGGTTGCCTAACTCATACATCACCACCATCTAACTGATTGGGCTTAATTAATTGACTAGGGGTCACATCAAAGCGAGTTCCGGAATCTCTTAAAGTCGTGCATTACTTTCCGTTAATTAGAGCACGGCTAAGATAAGGTTTGAAACTTTCCTCAAAATTCGTACCTACGCAAATGTGATGAACGCTAGTAATAGGTTCTAAGTTCATTTTGTTTTCCGGACAATTGGCTTTTAAATGCCCAATTTTGGAGCAAATAAAACACTTATTCCAATTTTTACGTTTGAAGATCCTTTCTCTTTCATTTTCCGTGTTTTTCTCTCTCCAATTAGTTTTGGTTTCCGAATGATCTCTCATTTCGTCTTCATTTTCCGTTTTTTCCATTCTCCTATCCCGCGAATTTCCTTCAAATTTTGGTTTCGTATTCCACGATTTTTTGGACACTCCTTTTATCGCCTCGTATTCGTCTAGTGCCGTAGCGAGCACCAAGGGATCTTTATAATTCGCCCACGAATCAATAAAATGTTCTTTTAATTCGACCGGCGCGCGTCGTTTGATCTGATCAGTGATCAACAAGTCTTTTAATTCAGAAAATTGCGTAATCCCCAAACCTTTAATCCATCCTTCAAGAAAACTATTCAATTCGAATATGAGATCTCTCCACGGGTTTCCTGGATTACGGGTATGTTTATTCAATTTTTCACGGTACGCTTCCGCACTCAGCCTGTACCGGGCTAATAAAAGCGATTTAACATGTTCGAAATTATCAATTATTTGAGCTGGATCGCGTAAGATCAGTTCTGCAATTTCCACCGGCAATAATGCTAACAAGTGTGTGACGTATTCATCTTGCTCTATTCCGGACCTATTTGCCTGTCGCTCGACCAAATTCAGGAATAATGTTATGTCGGATCGTTCAGGATCAAAACGATGCATAATAGTTTTAAGAGGTAATTTAACGGATCTTTCGAAACCGCTGCTAGCCGTAGAATTTCGCCTTTCTGAACTCTGCGTTAATTTTAGCTTTTCTAAAGTAAACGCCCTCTCCTTATCTTTCTCTCTCTCTTCCCTAACTCTCTCTTCTCTCTCTCTTTCCTCTCTCTCTCTCTCTTTTTACCCTCTCTTTCTCTTTTTCTGCCGCGATGCGTTCTTCACTATCCTTTACGATGTACCCTGCCTGTACTAACGTCAGTTCCTCGTCGTATTTTTCTGCTGCTTCAATTTTTTCGATTATCATTGCCATATTGTCTTGTTCATCTATTTCCACCCCTAAAACTTCCGCGAGATTCTGTAAATCCGCTTTCCTGCAATACTTCAGTGAATTTAACTTCGATATGACTACGGTATGTTGAAATAATACAAACGGAAACTATTCGTTTTGTTTATCAATTTAGAAGTATATGAACCTTACACCTCACAAGCAATATTTTATCCCTAAGCACACAATATAAATAAACATTTCTAATGCATAACCAATATGTAAAAATAATTTTATGATTTTTCAAAAGATTTTCAGAATTTCTATATTTTTGTGCCAAACGTAAAGCAAAAAATAAAATTCAAAATTTTAAAGCTTTAGAGTCCCTATACACACAATATGAAAACAATAAGTAATTTTTTCAAATACTATAGGCAAACTACATTCCCAGTATTTCTCAAGAACTGAACACTCTTTGCAACCTTTATCAAAATGCATCTATACAATTTAGGGTAAAAGTTTAATTTACTCTGTTTGTCGTTTAGCAATCCAGCATGCATCAAAATTTCTCTTTATACAATCACTCATCAAAATATATTTCTTACACAAGTTATAAAAAAAAAATTACTGGGCATTTTTTTTTAAGTAGTTATGAATTTAGCCTATCTAATCCTTTCTGCATTCCAAACATTAAAAATAATGATAAAGATAACATAACATATAAATTTGCATTAATCGTTAGATTTCCATTAACTACACATTATCGATTTATCATAATCTTAATATTTTCATTTACCTCAAAAAGTTTCTCATATTTTTATTTAAACAACATTTTAATGTCGTATCAGTATACTAAATAATAGTTTACGAGCCACTCAAAATGAAATGAGCTTACCTGTTGCAGTTGTTGCTTGAAGTATCTTGTCTGGGGAACGGTCCGTTATAGCACTCCGCGGGTGTCGTCCACTGTAGCTCAAGGGCTCGTATCGGGCGTGTTGCGTCCCACTGTTTGTCGTCCAAGGTCCACCTTGCACTGTCTCGAAGCACTGTCTAGTTGATCTAGCTGAACTGTCTCATGGGCAATGTCTAGATGGGCTGTCCGTCTGTCTTCCTCGGAACTGTCGTTTCGATTCTTTCGGCTGCCTCTCGAGTTGTTGTCAGAAACTCCGGGTGTTCGCCGTCTGTTTCCTCCTGGGCTTTCCTCTAATAACAATTATTCTTGCTGTAAATCTTCTAGCTGCCACCAAGATGTAACGGAGCCGATGTCGTAAGGTGGTGTGGTAGCGGGCAACTTCAACGGCCTGGTCTTATCAATATCGAAAAAATATTTTATTGTATCACAAACAATTAAATACGGATTTCTTGATTAAATAATTCATAATTACAACATTTTTCATATATGGGTTCGAGTACAGCTAACAATAAAGTATTTGTAGAATCAAGTCCAGTTCTCTAATGGCAGATTGTTTTCAGGGAGAATGTCTCTAATACATTCAATGTCCACACTTTTCGAAGGTAGAGTTCGAGATACTCGACAGGAATGTCGCACTTTTTATAGATGTTTAACCGAGGTTTAGGAACCTCCGATATTCAACTCCGTGATGGAGATACCTTAACAGCCACACCTGGCTTTCGCTTTTCTGTGCTTCGGAATATGTCCCGAAGCTGTCGGCCCGTGTGAGATTTCCACTCTGCACGGCCAGAAACACCTTGAAGTCTCAACTTCAACAGAAGAGAAAAATTATAATCTCTCGAGAATGCTCCTGCATCCTCTTTTATAAGTTTCGTTTTTCCGTCTAGGACCAAAGCCACTCCCATTAGCCACTCACCCTCCGTGGCCCATGATCTTATAGACCAGCCCTTTCTCTATAGGCTGCAGTCAGGAACCTTAGCGTCCGGTTTAAAATCTAGTTTCACTTTCTACTTTCCCACGGGAACGAGACCCTCGTGAACATCAAAAGAATATTTCTCTCGCTAGATAAAAGAGTTCCTTTCACCCTAGTGTCCTCTGCGAAGATTGATTGAAATTGAAGTATTTGTTTCATCTCTAGCGACATTTTCTAGGACTCTGAAGAAATTTGGAGGCTAGCTGAAAATACATTAGCTTCCCTATGCTGGCTTTTGCCTTGTAAATTGGGAGTTTCAATGTGAGATATCGTCGAATTCTCACAGTAGGTAAAAGAAAATGTGCAAATTAATGGTGTACTCAAATCCAAACTGCTTACTTTCTGACTCATTATTAAATCCACTTTTGCTATCAAACGCATCCAATTGGCAGGTTCTCGTATTCAGAAACTACTATATAATGTGCCGTACAGGTCGATTTTTTTTTTATTTATTTTTTTTTATAAAGGCAGAATATATTTCAAAAAATGCTGTCAAAATGGGCATTTTGAACCGAATTTCCCGAAGCAATAGTGCTGGATACGAAAAAAAATGATCGTACTGAGAAAATAATTGTTTATAAATCAAGTTCTAATGAATTGAAAGAAAAATAGAAACACAGGTCGCTTTATAAATCTCCTCAAAAATCACGTCAGCAAGTTTCATGTTTTTACTTTTAAAAATGAGTCTGAAAATGTGTCAGAAAATTTCGAGTTGTCGAGCTTGGGAAATTATTTTTTTTAATACCTCCTTAAGGCATTTGTATAGAGTGATGGCCACGATTTTTAAGCCACCAGATGGCGTTAAATCCAACCATTAGCTGTAAAATCCCATTTACATAACCCCGCCGCCTTTGAAACTAATGCCTTCCTTTCTTATTAGTTGACCAATGACCGCTTATCGGAAATTCTAATGAGTTTAAACCATTTGATAAATGCTCCCTTTTCTTGGCATTAACTCTTTTTTTTTTTTTTTTTTTTTTTTTTTTTTTGGCGACTGAAAGAGAAAAAAAAGAAAAGGAGGATATTATAAATGTTTATTTTAAAATCTCCAAACTGAATATAATAAAAATACGATTGGGATATTTATTGCTTTTTCAAAATAAATCGATTTTTGCATTGCCTGCGAAAAAAGGAATAAAAGAAATAATACAAATTTAGTTTCAACACTCATTAAATCTAAATATATTTCTTTATTTCTTCTCTCTATGTAAAGAAAAATATACGGCATTAATAAAGAAAAAATAATGCCTGGCCTCTTCCTTATAGGATCGAAACAACTTCTTGACACTTTCCCAAAAAACATTTTTATTTATAATTTTACAAATGTTGCATGTATTATTATTCATATACTAAGAAATAGAATAGCTCTTCTCTTTTTTTCAGATTAAATATATAAATATATATATGTATATATATATGTGTGTGTGTGTTTGTGTGTGGGGGTTTCTGAAAAATTTTGCCATTTTTTGCGTTTTTTCAGTGTTTCGAGAATAAAGCAGTTTTTTAATTTCTTCAGCTATGAAAATGGATGGAATACATGAAATTTTTTATGAATTTTTCAGTATTCAGTTTATCACCATTATCATTATAACTATTCAAAATCATTAATCTTCGTTATTCGAAAAAAGCTCACATTTTTGTTTGAAAGCATTTTATTCACACTGTTACAGCTAGATTATAAAACACATGAAAAATTCAGTAAATGCTATTTACTTTGCATGGGCTTTTTTTTTGTTTGTTTGTTTGTTTGTCCCCCCCCCCCTTCACATACCAGCTGGGTACCTCCATAGAAATTAAAAGAATTTTTCTGTGTAATTGGTAAATTTAACAAGAAAGAAAAAAAAAGATTTTTTTATAAAATCACAATTTGAATTTACTATATTTTTAGACTTTTCAAATGATTTGCGGTGATTTTTTGACATTCGTAAAAGGGGTTGGGTTGGGTTGATTTTTGACGGCCAATTATCTACACGAGGGATATAGGCCCGGGGAGAGTGCCCTCCGTGGGGGTCTTTATAAGGTAACCTAATCCGTATTAACGCATGGAAGATCCACGGCTCGAAGAAAACCACGAAAACTCCGAACGATTAGGCCGACGGGCGCGATTGGGATCGAACCCAGCACCTCCCGTCTACCAGCTTCGAGAGCAGAACCTCTCGGCCACTGGTGGGGCCCATTCGTAAAAGGAATACGGTTTCAATCTTTTACCCTAGTAATTTTGTACCACAAAATTTTTGAATTTTCAGTGATTTTTGTCGTTTTTTTCGCGTTTCGCAGCTGTTTATTTAGGTTCATGAAAAATTCTTTGTGGGAATGATATCCGGTGTAGTAAACTTCGTCCTCCGCAATTTTTGAATTTTTAACACTTTCCAACAAACTTGAAAAATGTTCATGAAATTGTTTTTTTTTTTTATTATTATTGTCTTCCGTTTGTCTGCTTGTCCGGCTTCTAACTCGCATAAATATAGTAGGGTTGTCGTGAAATTGATATATGTTATTCAGACTTACTATGGCATGAGCGGTATTGAAAGTGAAGTGAACATTTATAGTTCCGGTGCAGGGAGATTTAAAAGAATTCCATTACATTACGGCTTATAGCGAAAAATCATTTGTGGTGTTTTTTAATGAAGTTTCACTATTCCAAACACTTTGAAATTTATATCGCGGAAGCGCACTATAGAACATGGTATTCATAGAATTCAACGTTCGTTTACATGGATACCCAAAATAATTCCTGCGTATAAACAATGATATATTCCGATGATTAACACCATATTCTATAGTAATCATCTTGCATAGTGCACCTCGAATCCTCAGATATATATATATATATATATATATTACAGTAGAACTCTACAAGTAGAAATTACAGTAGAACTCTGCTTCAATATGACAAGAAAATTTTTTAACAGGTATTTTGTAAGAGAAATTTTCAACTTATTTAAGATTAAAAGAAAAAAAATGCGAAAATATACCAGTAGAAGTTTACCTCTGCGTTGTCTTGCACAATTTGAACATTTCAAGGGAGATAAATAAAAGATGTAAATTGTGGTAAAATGTCCCCAAACCAACGGGGCTACTTTCGGACTTATTTTTTATTCGTTTTTGTTAGGAAATGCTCGAAGTTGGCAGGTACTGTTAACCCTATCACTATGTCCTGGGGTTCACGCGGACCCCAAGCATTTTCAACAAGTTGTCAAGAATATGTTAAAATTAATGTAAATTTAAGATTTTTGGGTATAAATAATAAAATTTATTATGAAAACATCAGAATAAACGTTAATTATTTTTAACCTAACTAAATAAATGGAAAAATAATTTATAAGATATTTAAACCATATTAAACATGTGTATTATAGTATGGGATCCGAGAGGACCCCAGGTCACAGTAGGCCATGTTTCGATAGGACATAGTGATAGGGTTAATCAGAAACTGTGTAACAGAAAGATGTTTTCTATTTTTTTGGTAAACGCAAAAAAATCTTTCCAAATATACTGTCATATTTGTCTTTTTGAACGGAATTTTCAGACGTGACCGCGAGAGAAAATTGATAAACCTGTCGACCCGTGACAAAAATTGCTTATAACTCGATAAGTAATTTATTCTTCAAAAATTGGAAAACGCAATTTGATTCCAAATCACTTCAATTGTCAAGACTGCCAATTTTGTGACTTTACATTTTAAATTGTATTCAGAAAATGTGTTAGAAAGTTTTAACAGGGAATTTGTGAACTGCCTTCACTAAAAAAGGGGGTTATACTGTTCAGATTTTGGATCACTAAGATTGCTCAAACGTATACGAAATGAAATATATAATTTTTTCTAGTAGTTTAATTCTTGTTGTTAAAATAATAAACTGTTTTTGAACTTCATATTTTAGTAAATTTTTATTTATGTTTATAAAATTAGAAATTTCAGAATTAGAAAAAAAAAGATGCCTTGCAAAAGAAAATACAAGTTGGAAATTGCACGTCAAACGTGACTAATGAGGTGCGTTCGTACTATAACTAGTTTTATAAATATTTTTTGCACCGCATATTGTACTGAATGTATGTTTTAGGGCATTTCATAGGTGCATATCCATTTCATTCTGTTCGAAAGGCTATAACATTATTGAAATAATTTTTTCCCATTCGTCGCAATGTAACGGAAAACTTTTGACTGTCCCTGTCATTAAACTATACATCCGATTTTCTTAAAATTTGGAATGACTCGACAAAATTTTGCCACAATTCTATATTTAAAATTTCAGACAATTCGATTTAGTAGTTTTTGCTCTGTTATATGCGGGCGAACAGACAGACAGACACAGTGTTGAATTCAGACACTTTCCTCCGGGAGGGATTTCTGTGGCTCCGGGGAGGACATCATAGTGTTCCGGGGGGGAAATTACACTTTTTGACCATTGAAAACACAAAATCTCAAATCTTCCGGGGGGGACATGACATCTCATTGCTCCGGGGGAGGGAATGCCCCCCCCCCCCCCCCGGCCAACCCCTGTAATCAACACTGGACAGACAGACGGACCGAATGACGAATACAGGTGCTACGTATTTATATAATTACGAACGCACCTAAAAATAATAATAATGCGGAAAGAATTGGAATAAATAATTTTGGTGCTGCCATCTGTTGCTAAAAGATTGAACTAATTTTATATCACCGGAACATTTTAAGAGGTGCGTGTTCGAAAATATTTAATGAGACTGCCAATTTTTGTTCAAGTTCAGAACTTAAGTAATCAAATGAATGCAGTCATGATATTTTAAAAAAATTATTTACGTTCAATTCATTTTGAATATATGCTAGCGAGAAAAATGAAAGGAACCACTATAAAAAGGTGTTTTATGTTGATTTTATAAAATGAAATCCAATGAAAGATAGTAGGTTGGCAATTTAAAGTCAACATTATCTCGTAGTCCGATGGCAGTCACCTTCAGGTGTGTAGTGGAGAGTATACGGAGGTATACGCCGTATACTTTCTGCAGTTTTTAAAGAAGATCCGTTTATACTCTGTTTCTCAAATAAAGCTATAGTGTATATACTAGCCATGAATGTTCATGACTTTAGCGTATATCCTGTGACTAATAGCGTATAACCTGGTGATTGACTACAACACTGGTCATGGTCAGTTTCGTTTCACCGAGATATGAAATTCGCTAAAATTCCACGGGTGGAATGAGGAACATGTCATTGAGAAGGTTTGTTTGTTTGTTTGTTTGTGTTTATGACGGCCAATTATCTACACGTGAGATATAGGCCCTGGAGGGGGAGTGCCCTTCGTGGGGGTCTTTCTAAGGGAACCTAACCCGTATTTACGCATGGGAATCCACGGTTTCGAAGAAAACCACGTAAACTCCGAAACGGTTAGGACGACGGGCACGATTGGGTTCGAACCCAGCACCTCCCGTCTACCAGCTTTGAGAGCAGAACCTCTCAGCCACTGGTGGGGCGTCATTGAGAAGGCATTTGACGGATTGTGAGATATGGCGTTTAATTGGTAGAAAGGAAAGAAAACAAAAAGCTTTTAACCCTTTCCGGCACGGGTAATTTTTGTTGTAAAATGATGAAATGATGGACTGGCACCGGAATTTTAAAATGACTTTTTTAGAAATTAAAAACATATTATTTTAACTATTCATTGTAAAAGCAAAATTTTACTAAAATATTCTTGGTGCAGTTCGTAAGTTTGGAATTAAAATTAAGTATCCCGGCCCGGGCACACTGTGCCGGAAAGGGTTAAAGCTGCAAATCTTGCATTTCTCTAAAAGGTGTCCACACCACCTATAAAAATTTTCTAAGGCATCTCTAAATAGTTGCAGAAAACAACATCATTTTTTTCCTACCACACTTTCTATAATTTTTCTTCTTTTCTTATATATCTATTTAGCAGAAATAGAATATTCTGCATTTGGAAGATAGGAGAGGCATGACAAAAGAAAGATTTGTGTCAGTTTTACGTGTTTATCTGCAAAATCATTCAAGTCACATAAATTTTTACAGCTGTTCTTTTAATTTTATCTGCCATTATATATTGCCTATAGTAGCAAAACATAATTCACTTCGCGTCAGGCTTTTGGAGACAAGTAAAAACCAGAGCACTGATCCATTTAGTCAATATCACTTTTTTTCACACTAAGGTAGGTTTTCTTTAAGATAGGTTTACAGGACAGGTAGATTAACAGTAAGTTAGGTTTCTGAAATATTTGCACCGTAAATGTACCACGGAAATTTTTGTTCACAAAATAGTGGTATACAAAAGGGAGACAGAAGAGATCCCTGGCAATGAATTGACTATTGCCTAAAAGAAACAATACTCTATTGCTAATAATATTTAAATTGAAGTCTTCCATAGTTGGTATGAATCGTGCAACTACTGGACTGTGTTGACAAGTTAAACTCATTTTTTTCATTAAAAAAATACTATACTACCAACATTTCAGCATAGTAATTTTAGTTTTATTTAAGACAAACTACTATACAAAAATTTTAGTAGTATGTTAGTTTTTGTTTAAATAAAAAAGGTTATGTTAGTAAAAAAACAAAAAAAAAAAACAATTCCAGAAAGAATTGGATGTAAATTTTATGGCGCTGCCATCTGTTGTTGTTCTTGTTGTTATAATCGTCAAGACTTCATAGATAATAATAGCATGTTCTCTGTTGTTGGTCTTATTGTTAGAATCGTCAACTGTTAGATAATAATAAATAGCATGTTCATTAGGGCGTGTCGAAATAATCGAAATTTCTCAAATCTTTTAGCTGTAGTGCGGAAAATTTGTGAACTCCCTTCATTAAAAAGTTTGCGGAATCTTACAGCAGTGGGTTGATCTGGTGCACATACAGCTGCAAGATGGAGGAGAGGTATATCTACGTCTAAAATTATGCACTTCAAAGCCAGTTTTCTAAATTTTTTGCAATTTTTAGCTTGTTTCTTTTATTTACCGTTCACGATGATTTTTTCGTTAATAAAAGGAATCCAGTTTCAATATTTTAGCCCAATAGTAGTAAATGTTGTCCTCTTTTCAACTTTTTCAATAAAGTTTATTCAGAATTTGTACAACGATTTATTTTTGGCGAGTTTTTATGCGAATTTCAGCCTTTCCTTTCGCGTTTTGTTTCAATTTTATGATATTCGAAAAAGGAATTCGGTTTCCAACTCTTAACCCTAATGTAATAGATTTTTTCCTTTCGCGATTGCGCCCTCAGATTTAAACGTAAAAGTTTTGTACGTACATAATTTTTACGGATTTTTAACTTTTTTTTTTTCATTCCGCGACAATTTTTTGACATTTGTGAAAGAATTCCAGTAAACAATGCGTACTATAGTAAATTTTGTCTTCTGCGATTTTTCGAATTTTTAGCGATTTGCATACATTTCGCGGTGATTTTTCCACATTAGTGAAAGGTATCAGTGGCGTGGCGTGAAAATGTTCGGTGGTCATCGCAATTATTTAAGTTTGTGGTGAAAAATTATTAACTCTAAAATTCAATGGTTGAATGTTCAAAAAAAAAACTTTAAATCTTACCTTCACTTATACATGAACTCCAAATGTTCTGCTAAAACTGGATCGTAGAGTTTTAAAAGCTTATTAAGAGTTTTAAAATATTGCTTGGTCATCGCCGCATCCAGCGATGACCGGACGCCACGCCACTGAAAGGTATCTTGTTTAAATGTTTTAGTCCATTATAGTAAATGTTGTCCTCTTTTCAATAAAGTTTATTCGGAATTAGCACAGCTATTTTTTTAATCTTTCGCAATTTTTTATGCGATTTTTAGAGTTTTTTTATCTGTTCCAACCTTTTAATGCAGTTTAATATATTTTGTCCTCTTTTCAATAAATTAGTTTCTGAATTCGTATCGCAATTTTTGAATTTTTTGCTAATTGCTTATACAATTTTTGAGTTTTTTATGTTTTGTGTAGATTTTTTGACATGCGGTTTCAATCTTCTAGTATGTTGTAGTTTTTTTTTTGTATATAAATGTATAATAAATGTTGTATTATAATTAATCACAATAATAAATAAATTGTATAATAAATGTTGTAAATTTTGTTCTCTGCGATTTCTGACTGTTTTTTTTTTTTGTTGTTGTTGTTTTTGTTTTTGTTTTTTAATGCAATTTTCATTGTGTTTAATGTTTTTCCGCATTCCGTGGCAATATTTTGATATTCTTAAAAAAATTCGGTTATAATGCTTTAGCCCACTATAGTACATTTTGTCCTCTACGATTTTTTAACTTTTAAAGATTTTTAGAGTTTTGTGGAGATTTTTCCACATTAGTAATTTTTTTGAAAAAAATTTCAGTCACCGACAAAGGACGAAGAGCACCAAAGGGACATTTTACTAAAAGGGAACTTTAGGGGGAGGAAAGGGCATCATTTCGGAGCTCTGCATTATGCATTATTTGTATTTTCTATTTTATTTATTATGCTGAACAAAACCTTAATTAGCTGAGTGATATGTAAATGATATCAATGCAAAAACCCTTGACGGGTTAAATGTTTCTGACGCAGCACTTTATCTTATGCTCTAAGAATTTTAAATATGGAACTTAAAAATACTGATATCAAATTTTGAGTGACGTTATGCTATTTCTTAAAAAATATATTTGTATTTATTTCATCATTTTATTTTTGTTTTATTTATAATCGCATGTGCAAAAGTTATGTTCAACATGAAAAGCTTGCATAAAATTTTATTCGCTGTTGCTTTATCATTTACATCTCTCATAAATTCAAAATATGAGTTTTAAAAGATATGATATAAAATTTAAGTGACGCCTTGATGTGACTTTAAAAGGTTTGTTTTAAAATTCAATTTAAATTATTTTTGACTTGGTTAAAATATTTTTTTACATCTACACAATACTTTTAATTTTCCAATTCACTGTTAAAAATATCACTTTCATCGAATCTATACTATGCATTGAAATGTATTTATTTCAATAAATTGATTTATCTTTTGTGTCACGCTATTCAAAATTGTGAGTAAGATTTATGTAAATAGTTTATTTGCGTCAAACTATCCTTTTTCATACATTTCATGTAGTTTGGACACAATGACGCAAAGAAACCATTTACATAAATCTTACTCACAATTTTGAATAGCGTGACACAAAAGATAACTCAATTTATGGAAATAAATACATTTTAATGCATAGTATAGATTCAATGAAAGTGATATATTTAACAGTGAATTGGAAAATTAAAAGTATTGTGTAGATGTAAAAAAATATTTTAACCAAGTCAAAAATAATTTAAATTGAATTTTAAAACAAACCTTTTAAAGTCACATCAAGGCGTCACTTAAATTTTATATCATATCTTTTAAAACTCATATTTTGAATTTATAAGAGATGTAAATGATAAAGCAACAGCGAATAAAATTTTATGCAGCTTTTCATGTTGAACATAACTTTTGCACATGCGATTATAAATAAAACAAAAATAAAATGATGAAATAAATACAAATATATTTTTTAAGAAATAGCATAACGTCACTCAAAATTTGATATCAGTATTTTTAAGTTCCATATTTAAAATTCTTGGAGCATAAGATAAAGTGCTGCGTCAGAAACATTTAACCCGTCAAGGGTTTTTGCATTGATATCATTACTTTTTTGAGGTTAGTGATAAAATGATTAAAAAAAAGATACTTGTGGAATTTAATGCAGATTTAATTTTTACTATTTTATTTACAATTTTCCTTATAGCAGTTTGTATATAAAAACAAGTGGGTAAGCATAATCGCAGATCGCAGAGAGGGTTTCATTTGATATTCCTTTAAAAACACTTTATCCTTAAATTAATAAATCCAAAATATTAATTTATAATTATTAAATCCTTACATAGATGGTGCACCAATAGTTCCAATTTTCATGGGGCAGGGAACGCACTCTTTTTAACAAACCACCTTCCAATTAAAGTCATCAAGAACCAAGTTGAATAAGCCAGACCCCGTTGTGTTGTTTGACAAACAGCAGTCTCATGTCCCCTCCTTCCCCCCTTTTTCAAAATTTTTTAGACCAGTACCTAAGAATGGAACCGAAATAATTTTTTCTCTTCAGAAATTACGATAAAAAAATAGTATGCAGTACTCATAAATTTACTTTAATGCTATATAGGGTGATTATTAAGTTAATTATAACGTTTGGAATCTGTTGCATTGATGTCCGAAAGGTAGTTTCTGAATTATGGAAGCTGGACCCATAAGACGCCATAGAGGGGCGAAGCCCGCTAGTGTCTATCATAATTATATCTGCCATGTGGACTAATTGCGATATTTAATCAAAATAGTCCCCCCCCCCCCCCCTCCTCATCCCGGAAATATAACAAATACAAAATGTGTCTTTATAAACCTATCGTCAAATAGGTTTTTATTTCTTTTTCCCTAAAAAAAAAACATGATTTTTATATCCGTAACGTAAATAGCGGACGAAGCCCGCTAGTTCCTATCATAATATATATTTTTAATAATTTTATATAGTCTATAATAAAAATCAGACTTAAAATAGTCTAGTTCCATGAGTACTTGTAGTGTCAGTTACATGCTACGATTTTTGGATACCAGTATTTTAGAACGGGAAAATGTGACTTATTTTATCGGAGATATCTCATTAATTGAATAAGGTGAAGCAAACTTTTTGAAAAAAAGGTGGCCAACAAGCATGGCAGTTATCAGCTATGTGACTTTGTGCTAAAGTCCATTAATTTGATCTGCTTTAAAAAGATTACGGAAGATTGAATTATAGTAGAACCTGGATTAACCGAGCTTCGACTAATCGAGGTTTCTGTTAACCGAGCCGATAACAAAGTCTGATTTTTTTTCCCTTTTGAATGAGCCTTAAAAATAACCACACTCTTTAGGTCACTGTCCGTGCTATACAGACCCTTCTGCCCCCAAAAGCACTCAACTCCAAAGAAACACTGGACCCTGAGAAGTCAATAGCGAACAATGCTTTGTTTCCAGTGGCTGTGTGAACTTTCGTAAATTTTTCAATTTGCATTTTAAAATTTACTACTGGTAGTTGATTTTCTTTTCAAATTTGTTAAGCTGTGAAACAGAACTTTACATATATTTATTTTTATTATTTAAAAAACGTTCTATACATTTTTTTTTAAAGAGATGTTAAATTCGCAAGCACGGCGAGTTTTTACACACAGTTTCTATTAACCGAGATTTCCGATTTACTAACAGTCCCAATTAGCTCGGATAATCGAGGCTGCTCTGTATAATTAAAAAATCAATGGCGATCTTACTGTAAACGGGTTTCCCTTTTACTGAGGGATTTCAAGACCGAATCAGCTGATGTTAGTTGCTGTTTCCGTACTTGATTAAATAAGATTTGTTAAACATTTGAAAATTACCAAATATAAAAGGAACTAAGTCAACAGAGTCTTTGCTTTATGGTATTTTTTAACAACGCTATAAGAAAATGATTTTAAATAAGAGATTTTAAATGCAACGTTTTAAATCTGACATAATTTTCACCAAACTTTCCTTTCTCTTTGTAACATTCAACTGAAAATATTTTTATTATGAGAAAGATAATATTATTATTTGCGCTACCTTAAAATTGGCAACTATAGTTAAAAATATCATCTCGAAATTTGAAATAAATCTCTCATATAAATATTTTTTTTTAATTTAAACTGTTTTGCAATATTATTATTTGGCCACTTTGGCCAATATGACGTAATTTCCTCCATTTACGACTTTTAACACATATCAATGAATTTATTATTTAAAAATTTTCTTTTTCTTTTAATATTCACGTGTAAATATAATTTTTATGACGTAATTTTCAATGTTTTCCTGCTTTTAATGCGTAATCATTTAATTCTAATTTGAAAATAATTGATTATTTTATAATTTTCTTTCATTTTAAGTAAGCATGTGTAAAAACAATTTTTATGACGTAATGTTTAATATTTTCCTGCTTTTAACACGTTATCATTTAATTCTAATTTAAAAGGATTTTTTCCTGTTTATAATAGTGACGTGTGAATAAATTTTTAATTTAAAGGATATATTATTCTTTGCGCTGTTTTAACAATTGGTAACAATTTAAAATAACCTTTTCTAAAATATGTAAAAAATATCTCTGGAAATTCTGAAAATTTTAATTTAAAATTGAAATAAACCGTCCAAAAATTAGGCAAGTTAAAAATAATAAATGCACTCTGCAAACTTCGAGTTTCTGTTGAATGATTAAATTGAATGAAAATGATTAAATTCCCATGTATATTTTTTTTCCTATGAGACTTTTTTAATAAGACAATTTTATCCAGATTTAACATTAAATATCTCTTAAAATAATTCTTCTATTTAAAAACTGTCTAATTCAACGTTTTTATCAAACATTTCTCTATAATACTACCCATTTTAATATTTTTGTATGCAGTAATTTTCTTAATATTTGCGAAATATACCTCTAGTCACAAGAGATTCTTTCAAAGCGGCGAAGAGCGTTAGTTTTTTTTTTTCGAATAAGAGACAAAATATAGTACGCAATTGCGTCAAAAGATGGCGACACCAGAATTCTGATATGCTTATTATGTAAACTGTAAATTTTGCAAAGTTAAATAAAAACAATTGTCTCGGGGTAATCAAACTTCATTGTTATTTATAAATAAAACATTTCAACTAAATTATATATTATAAAAGAATTATTACATCACAATAGTTTTTATGCAAGGAAAATAATAATTATAATAATAATAACATTATGGATGTCAGTGATTATATATTGATTGACCGTCATAATAATAAAAAATGATATTATAAAAAGAAGAGCTGAAATGAATTATTTTTTTACGTTTCTGACATTATAATTGTAATTTTATTTAACTTAATAGCAATTAAAAAATTACAAAGGCACTGAGAATAATGGTCAACTAACAGACTTTAAAAGAAAAGAAAAAAAACACATTCACATGTGAAAACACGTACCACAGAGTATCGAACTGCCTATCTTAAGATCAGTAGACGATGGCCCTTAACCACTCAGCCAGTGGGAAGACAAAATTTTTCTCCCCAAAAGTGGTTAAAAAGAAAGCATGTGTATGAATACAGTGTCATGCATTTTCGGTGAAATTTCCATAGAATGGCGAAGAAATATAGTCCGATTTTTCATGCGCATTATAAAACGAACAAGAGTCTTGCTGGAAACAAGTAAATCGTTATTTGGTTCATCTGAAACATATTTATTTGATTTTTAAAAAATCGCCCGTGTCATTTTCGAGAGAAAAAAAATCGAATTATTTAACGAACGAGAGTTTTCCCAGAAAAAAGAAAAGTGTTATTCACCTCGCCTTAATCACATTTATATTATGTATCAATTTAAAAATAATCGTTAGAACCGTTTTCGAGATTTTCAAATTAGGAACTTCCTCGATATCATACCAACGTTTTCACTTTAAAAATGGCTATTTAGATCTCAAAATATACTGCACGTAGAAATGTAAAAATTTCAGTATACGATTAGACTGCAGATATAAGACTGTTCTAGAAAATTCAGAACAATAAGTCCTATATCTGCTGAGTTATTAAAAGGCGGCTTTTCGCGTTTTCTTTGATGTCGAGTTAGCTGTATATATGAGTTCCGCCATCTACGAATTCTATGATACGATACGATACGATTTTAACGATACGATATGATACGATTTTAGGCTTAAGGCTGCGTCACTCTGAATACTACCGTCTTCCATGATTTGTATACAAAGTAACACAAAAAAATTCAAATACACTTCTATCTATGGCCGGATATTTCTTTAAATTCGTTTTGCAGCTGATTTAAATTTTAGTGTGTTATGTGATGCGCGTATGATAGTTAATTTCTATAGATGGCCACTTAAAATAATTCGAATAAATACGTTACCATTTGTAAGCAATTATTCCTTGCTATGTGTTTAAACTAAAAGAAATTTTATTTTTGATAAGAAATGCTACACATGTCTTTCCATCACACATTGTTGCTCTAAAATTAATTTTACAAACGTTTGTGAATAATTAATATATTGCAGGTATACAGGGTGTACCATAAAGATTGACACGCGCTTTAATATTTTACCTTTTGGAGATAAATGTAAATTATAAAAATGAGATAATGAAATAGTATTGAAATATAATGAGTGTGAAATATTCTCGTTAATTTTTTAAAAATGCGTACATTTTTTTTTTTAGTTTTGTACTACTGTTCTACTTAAACGTTTGTGAATAATTAATATATTGCAGGTATGCAGGGTGTACCATAAAGATTGACACGCGCTTTAATATTTTACCTTTTGGAGATAAATATAAATTATAAAAATAAGATAATGAAATAGTATTGAAATATTATGAGTGTGAAATATTCTCGTTAATTTTTAAAAAATGCGTAAATTTTTTTAAAAAGTTTTGTACTACTGTTCTTCTTAAACGTTTGTAAATAATTAATATATTGCAGGTATACAGGGTGTACCATAACGATTGACACGCGCTTTAATATTTTACCTTTTGGAGATAAATGTAAATTATAAAAATAAGATAATGAAATAGTATTGAAATATTATGAGTGTGAAATATTCTCGTTAATTTTTAAAAAATGCGTACATTTTTTTAAAAAGTTTTGTACTACTGTTCTACTTAAACGTTTGTGAATAATTAATATATTGCAGGTATACAGGGTGTACCATAAAGATTGACACTCGCTTTAATATTTTACCTTTTGGAGATAAATGTAAATTATAAAAATAAGATAATGAAATAGTATTGAAATATTATGAGTGTGAAATATTCGCGTTAATTTTTAAAAAATGCGTCCATTTTTTTTAAAGTTTTGTACGACTATTCTACTCAAAATTTGTCAGTTAGAAAAATTTTATTTTTGCTGCAACAAAATCATTATAAAACTACTGATCTGTATCTATAAAATAAATTAAAACTTGAAGAAAGAAAGCTGACTTATAATAATGCTTTTTGGAACCATTTAAATATTATTTCACCAGTGAAAATAGGAAGTATTTTCATAGGATAAAATTTCAGAACAAAATTAAATAATAACGAGTGTAAAAAGAAAAAAAATGCATTACAAGAATATTTATGTAAAAAGCTACACGGGCAGCTATTGTAAAGAGACAGTGTAGTTTTAAAACTTAGAAACATAATTAAAAAAATAATAATAACTGCCTAAGCATTCTCTAACTGTTTACCGTCAACTCCAGTAATTGGAACTCTTCTGGAAATGCATATTGTAAATATTTTAGATTTCTTTCTCACTAATATTGTTGAGGGCATATATTGAATTTTATTTAAGGTCAACTGCATATGCTTAGTACCGTCCGTTACATTTTTCTTCTAATATATCGTATAGCTTTTCGAATTTGTTATTATTGTCATCGTCCCTCTTCCCCCCCCCCCCTCCTGCATATTCCCTACCTTACTTTAAACATTTTAGCATCTTACATTGCCTACTTATCTTCAACAAGTAAAAAAGAGTAAATCGTGCTTAAATTTTTTCGAGCTCACTGTACAGGCCGACCTTAGCTAAAACTTGAAGATGTCTAAAAGATTGCCAGACTTTAATAGCAACTTTGTATTTTTAGTGACAAAATCTAGCGCTTTTAATGTTTAATAGTAATTTCATTTTAATGTATAATCTGTTTAATCTTCCATTGTTAATCTTTAACGGTCCATCCTTATCCAAGGTAAAACCACCAGCTTACTCAAAATTTGGAAAATATAGAATGGTTATTGACACAAAATCTAGAAAAGTATAAAGAGTTGAGGACTTTTATGAAAGCAAGCATTTCTGAAAAGTTCTCTCAGAGAGTAAAAGTAATGCATATTATTAAACTGTGACAAAATTAAGTATATTGTTGTTGTTTTAAAACGATTTTTCACTTTTATTTAAATATTTCATAACTAAAAGAAATTAATTTAAAACACTCTCTTTTCTAATTGATTTCAAAACTTGGTACGGTGTTTCAAAATCAGGTGTCAGAAATGTAAAGGCAGGTAGAGGGGATCTAAATAAGCAGATTTCGTATAGGAATGTGGGTGCGAAATGCAGCGTTGAGGGAGTAGAGGGCGCTGTTGAGATCGGCGAATGAAAGCGCTTTGCTGACTTAAATTGTCATTCTCCGCCCGGATGTCGAATAACATGTATCATTACACTAATGCGGAGCTTGCCGACATGCATTTTATGTATGGAAATGCGCAAGTAAATGGCTTCCATCCAACACACGTCCAGCAGTTCTCGAGCTTGTCGAAGGACTATCCCCAACTATGCATGATGCTGCGTCTTCCTCTGCAGGAATTCTGTGATATCTTCCAGTGCCCGTATCACGACTCGAAGCATAAAACGATCCACTCGCGCACAACATCCGATGAAGACGCTCAAATGTTCGACGATCTGGCAGATTTCTACCCGAGAATCGTTCCTTGTACATTCTTTGAGCAGCCGTTTTATTTCCTTATGCAGCCCCATACATGAAATGCATGTCGGCGAGCTCAACATTGGTGTAACGATGCATGTTGCTCGAAATCCGTACGGAGAATGAAGATTAAGGGTGTATTCGAAAAAATATTTTTCCACCCTCAAGAGCTCGAAATTTTCTGATACATTTTCAGACTCATTTTTAAAAGTAAAAACATGAAACTTGCTCGGGTGATTTCTGAAGACATGTTTAACATGCCGTGTGATTTCATTTTCAGCTCAATTAATTAGAATTTGATTTTTAAACAATTATTTTCTCAGTATGACCATTTTTTTCATTCCCAGATCTCCCGTTTCGGAAAATTCGGTTCAAAACGCCAACTTTGACAGCGTTTTTTACAGTATTTTCTGCATTTATCAAAAAATTAAGAAGCACGGCACCTTATATAGTTTCTAAATAAGTGAAATTCCCAGTTTGGTGTGTTTGAGAGCAAAAATGAATTTTAAAATGAATCAGAAAATAAGCAGTTTGGATCGGAATACACCCTTAAGCCAGCGAAGTGCTTTTATCCACCGAACTCAACAGCGCCCTCTACTACCTAAACGCTGCGTTTCCGCATCCACATTCCTGTACGAAATCTGCTTACTTAGGTCCCCTCTATCTGCCTTTATATTTTCGACGTATAATTTTGAAAAGTATAAGTTATTTGCTATCTAAACTGTAGTTCAAAAAGCTATATTTAAAAAATTTCTGCTCGACCCTTTAAGCAGTTTATAGAATGCCATCAACTCCAATAAATTTATAATTTGAGTAGATTTTATTCCTGTTAATAATGTGATAACATTCATTGCACCGGTTCACACATTCAATTTCCAATCCTATTTCATTTTTTCAATCGGAATATCAACGCATTAAAAATAACTTCTATGTCAAATTTTAAGTTTCTAGCTCTGATATTTTCAGAAGAATGGCAATTTTAGAAGGATTTCAGCTCATTTCATCACTTCAAATTTCGAAATTTTTAAAAACCGTTCTTCGTGAGCATCTACTTGTTAATAGTTACGACTATATTTATTTTCAAATTTATTGTAAAAAACAGCTTCAAATAAATCGTGATCAGACGATTTTAGAAGATTTTCTCACCAATTCACTTTTTTTTTTAAATTTGAATTCTTAAAAAAACGTTTTAAGCGAGCATGTAAATCCTGAAAATACATGAGTGCCATGTTTTAAGTTTCTTGAGAAATCATGATGAAACTGCACTGTAAACTGAAATGTCTGAAATTCAGACATTTAAGTGTCTGAAACACAGTGTTCAATTTTCAGACGTTTTAAAATGTCTTAAAAATTTCAGACACTTCTTGCGTCTAAATTTCAGACACTTAAGTGTTTGAAACAAGAGTGTTCAAATTTCAGACGTTTTAAAAGTCTGAATTTTTTCAGACACTTCTTACGTCTGAATTTCAGACATTTCAAATGTCTTAATTGTGGCCATCTTTGAGCCTTTTTTTGTGGAGGGGGGGGGGGGGGGTTAATATGAAGCCATCTTTGACCACTTTTCTTTCTAAGCCATATACGTAGCCATGTTTGACCACAGTGGGTCATTTTTTTATCAATGGAATAATTTGTTAGCATAAAGCAGAGCTGATTTCAGCATGGGAAAACTGAGATGTCTCTCTGCCCCCTGATTTTAGGGTACTCCAAATTGGGTATGAAATTTTCATAAATCTGATATTTTAAATCTGTTTTGACCTTATGATGATTGTAATCAGTATTTTGTAGTTTCAGAATAGGATAATACATGTATATAAATATTCACCTAAATATGTTCTCATGTGATATCATATATGGCCTACGGCATCAAAAATGTTTATTACTTTTAGTGAGAACTTCAAATTCTAGTCCAAAGACCTAGTATTCATTCGTCCCCTTCCCCCCTCTGCCTTCATATACTGTTACAGAAAAAAAAAAAAAAAAAAAAAAAAAAAAAAAAAAAAGAAGAAGCCTATTCGATGCCGTCAAATACATATTTGGATAAATATATCATTTTCTTTAACCTAATCATGTTCTAAAAGTGCAAAATATTTATTAAAATAAGTATATCAAAGCAAATTTAAAATATCAACTTTATGGAAATTTCATACCAAATTTAGGGACCCGTAAAGCAAAAGGCCCATAGAAACAGCCCAGTTTGCCCATGCTGCAACCAGCTCTGCTTTATGTAACAAATTATTCCCATTTATAAAAAAATTATTAAAAATGATAAAAAGTCTTTAGAATGAAAAATTAACTGATTATCTCCGTCTGTTGAAAATTCTATGATCAATTCATATTCTGCTGTGTTGGGAAATAAGAACAATAAAAAAAATCGTGTTGTAAAGCTTATGTAAGTGTGTAAGTAACATTGACTTTTGCGTATGGTGCAGATCTGCTACGCAATGATACCAAGGGTTAACTTGTAGCATCTCAATGCGCGTTTATCTTATTTATTTATTTTGGTTATAAAACCAGACTAAATTTGAATTTAAGTAATTAAGGGTCTTCTGAAATCTAAAAGGACGACTTTCTGTCAAAAATTTTAATTTATTTTTCTTCGAAAATACATGAAACTAGTTGGTGATGTAGTTGTTCCTGTTTTTTTCCCGTTTCTTAACAAATGCAATAGATCTTTCAAAAAATAGTGTCAAAGTTGGTGTTTCGAATCGAAATTCTGCGCGAGAGGAGAAAAAGCACTCAAGAGTGGGCGAAATATGTGTTTGGCACGTGATTAAAATCGCTTAAAAGGCAATAGACAAATGATTAATCCAAAATGGAAACACAATTAATTTTCAAATCACTTCCATGGTCAGGCTTTTCAATTTTATATCTTTCCGTTAAAACGAATTTGTAAATGTGTCAAAACATTTTGCGCTTGGTGAGCAGAGCAGTTGAGAACAGCCTAAAGATTATCTGTTTATCTAATTTGCATATGTTAGAAATGTAATAATTTTTCAGAGACTTAGAAAATGAATATCTATTTTTATTGAAACTTTATTTAATAAATATTTTCCTTACTAATGATTACACCATATATAAATATATGTATAAAAATAAATAAATAAAAATAGTTTTTTTCCAATCACTTAAATGAAAATATTTTTAATTGTTAAAGTAGACAATCCAATGATTTCAACTCATTTCAAAGATTGAAAATTTTAACGAAACCCTAATTTACAAAAAATGTCAAAACCCTAATTACAAAATTGTTAAAACCCTAATTTGCAAAATTAATAGTAATAATAATAAAAGTATATTTGTAATACATTCAACGAAAACACTAACATGTGACAATTCTTTTTATGAAACATCTTGCACTTATTTCAAATAAGAATCAAAGCGATTTGAAATATATTCTTTTAAATTGAATTGTACTATTATCATTCATTTACTAATAAAAGATATCAACCGGTATTTATTTTAAAATGTACTATATTCTCAAAGTGAAATCATTATTCACTTTGTGAATAAACAGCAAAAATTTGGTCTATTATAATGTGTAGACATGTCTCTCGCTGTCCGTATGCAACTGATATCGGCATTTCCCAATAGAGGTGATTAGCGTGGATAATACTTTCAACTTAACCATTTCATTTTACCGATATACTTAAGAGCTCTATTGAGTGATAAGCATTTGAGGAACTCTTTAAATTTGCGCTATTATGCTTGCTAGACTGAATGACTCCTTGTGGATAATAGCGGCGGTTTCCACAGAAAGAATAAGAAAGGGTTGCTGAGAATTGTCCGAATATTGCGAAGGCATAGTTAACATCCGAAAGATTATGAAATCATGATTCCATTTTACCATATTCGATCGAAAATTGTCTAACACCCATTCATTTCCAAATGGTCTAAAATTATTATAATGTCTCTCATTCACTAATAAAATTTCTCGAGTAGCGTATAATAGAACATTTTAAAAGAAAAAAAAATATTTTTCCAAGTAAACAAAGTAAAACTCATTCGCGCAACAAAAATTTAAAATATCATCATGTTATAAAACGCTTCCACTAAATTTTTTATCTCCCACTTGTTTTAAAAGGAAATATATAGATCAATATAAGTAGCTATAAAACTTAAAGATGAAAAGTTTATTCATGTAAGAAAATAACGGACCCACGTGCTCTAGTGGTTAATGCAATGCGTTAAAAAGGAGAAGTCTGGTTAAATGTTTGTGGGTTCGAAACATGCTAATAACTCCAAAGGCATTTCTAGGAAAACTTGAGTATATTGTTGTTATGAGTAGACATTTGAATCCGTTAAGCTTTAAATTTACTACAATATTCATTATGCTTCTTTAACAAAATAATATTTTCATCTCCTCAAAAATTTAATTCTCAAAATAAATTTTCTCTCTCCCCTAAAATAAAGTTCGAAAATAAAAATCTTCTCAAATATTTTCTAACATTTGAAAATAAAATTCGAAAAATAAATTAACTTCATTAAAATAAAATTTCTAACTAGTGAAATTAAGATTTCAAATAAAAATTAAGTACGTTAAAATAAAATTCGAAAAATAATTTCTAACATTTCAAAATAAAATTTCTAACTAGTCAAAATTAAATATATTTCCTAAGACTTGAAAATAAAATTCGAAGAAAAAAAAAAAAGTTTCGCTAAATATTTCTATCTTCGCTAAATTTAAATTCGAAAAAGAAATTAACTTCGAAAAATAAATTTTCTATGACATGAAAATAAAAAGTCCTAAAATAATTCTAACACCTAAAAATAAAATTCGAAAACAAAACTTCGTTAAAACAAATTTTCTAACTAGTCAAATTAAGATTTCAAAATAAAAATTAAGTATGCTAAAATAAATTCAGATCGCAAATAATTTCTAACATTTGAAAATAAAATTTCTAACTAGTCAAAATAAAATAAATTTCCTAAGACTTGAAAATAAAATTCGTAAAATAAAATTCAGTTAGCAAAAATTTTCTAACATCTCAAAATAAAATTCGAAACATAATTCTAACAATTAAAATAAAATTCGAAAAATAATTCTAACAATTAAAATAAAAATTGAAAAATAATTTTATCTCCGCTAAATAAACTTTGCAAAATAAAAATATTTTCCCGAAAAATTTCTATCACCTCAAAATAAAATTCGAAAAAAATTTCTATTTCCTCAAAATAAAATTCGAAAAATAAATTTAATTAGCAAAAATTTTCTAACTCCTCAAAATAAAATTCGTAAAATAAAAATAAAGTTCCGTTAAAATAAAATTCGAAAAATAATTTCTAACATTTGAAAATAAAATTTCTAACTAGCCAAAATTAAATTCGAAAATAATTCTAACACCTCAAAATAAAATTCGAAAATAAAACTTCGTTAAAATTTTCTAACTTCTCAAAATAAAATTCGTAAAAATTTTCTATTTCCTCAAAATAAAATTCGAAAAATAAAAATAAGTTCGAAAAATAAATAAAGTTCGAAAATAATTCTAACACCTCAAAATAAAATTAAGTTCGAAAAATAAAATTCGTAAAATAATTTCTAACATTTGAAAATAAAATTTCTAACTAGTCAAAATAAAATAAATTTCCTAAGACGTTAAAATAAAATTCGTAAAAATTTTCTATTTCCTCAAAATAAAATTCGAAAAAGTAAATTTAATTCGCAAAAATTTTCTAACTTCTCAAAATAAAATAAATACCCTCGTACTGTAAGACAAGTTCTTATCCGTTTCCCGACAACGCCTCTCCCACCACCGACATGCGTTTCCACCACCACCGACTCTTATCAGCACGCCACTCCACGGACCTCCACGGACCTCCACAGACCTCCACATCCTCCACCGCAGGCCCACAGGTGGCGCCAAACCGGCATAATCACACTACTCTCAAAATACTTTCCGTCACCAGTATTTTCTAAAAGAAATATTCTCCGTATTTAATTGCAGAATTCTGCGTTTAAATAAGGCGAAAATTTCTTGACATCTATGAAAACATTTTATTTTCAATCTATAGGACAATGTAATATTTACGACTTCTAAAATTTTCCAAGCATTTCACATTGTATTGTAAAGAAATTTTGCGCGTAATATAAAAGTTACTATCGTCGAACTTTGGTATTACTTTGAGCCACTTTTTCCTGGTTCCACTCACATTTCCATTATTAAAAAATATTATATGTGATTTTTCAGCTTCCAAATGGAGTTGTAAACAATTAACATGAAACAATGAAGCAAACTGCATGGTTTTAAAGAGTAATTTTTTATTATTTTTATTTTTTAACTATTTAGTTTTGGGACAAAGTAAAGGGGCTCCTTTGGTCCATTCACTTAATTTCATATGCAAATGAATACATTTTTATGGAAACCCCCTTGCAATAGCACTTGCTAATAAATGAACACTTAAAACCCAATAAACAATTTTTTTTAAACATTAAAACACAAAAAAAAGAAAAAAACAATTGTTAATATTAAAGAAACGAGAAACAGTCGAGAGAATCGAGAATCGTCATGTTATTTTCAGCAACTGGAACAAAAACAATTAATGTAACATTTTTCAACAGTAACATTCGAAAAAAAGGTTACTTAAAACATGTTTTAAGTGATTTGGTTGTATAAAAGGCATTTTTAAGTAATTGGGGATATTTTCGGACCAAAACAGGCCTTGCACAAAGTAGCTCCGAAATACTAGTTTTCATGCTAGATGAACTTATGCTTTATGAAAACTCAAAACGTTTTCTGCCAAAATAAAAAGTTAAAGGAAAAATTATGATCACATATGGGTTACAGGTTACTAAATGTAATATTTTGACACTTACACTGTAAATAAAAGAGAGTGACTATTCACTCCTCCGGAGTGAATAGTCACTTTATCGCAGAGTCAAAATATGCCCAACATCTTTAGAGTGACTATTCACTCTGAGCAAAAGGGAAATTTTTGACTCTCTGAAGAGTGAATAGCCACTCCTGGAAAGTGAATATTCACGCTAAAAAGGGGTGGATAATCACTCTTTCGGAGGAGTGACTATTCACTCTTGCTAAAGGAGTGCGGTTTTTCACCGCTGGTAGGAGGGAATAATCACTCTTTCATAGGAGTGAATGCTCATTTTTTATGTAGTCGGTTCTTTTTTATTTTGCTTTTATGGTCATTTTAAAAGAATCGCATCTTTTACGGCATGCAATGAAAATAGACACAAGCGTGGTAAAGATTGGAATAAAATACTTTATTAGCAATATTTATTTACTTCATAGTTTGTAACACTAATTGAACTTTTAAATAAAAATTCAGTTAAAGTTACATACGAATTTAAATTAGATTACTGGCAGAAATAAACTAAAATATTTTATTCCAATTTTATCCTTTATGTTTGCTTTTATTGCACGCCCTATAAAGATATTACTTTTAAAGTTTTATTAATAACTTTTTAATAGGTGGATGTTATATGTTTACCAATGTTTGATTTGATTTTAATTTTTGTTTTAAATATAAAACCGCACTTTTTCCTTAAACTATTGCTATTTTTGCAAAGTTCTATTGTTCTAAAATATTTTTAATTTTTCCACTTAAAAGCAATGCTTATAAACTCACGTTTTAAAAAATATGTTCTAAGCATGACTTAAATGTTGAGAATGTGTAATTTTTTTTATCCGTTGTGATTTACTTTTGTTTTATTTAATATGAACATGAAGTCTAAATTTTGAGTTCTCTGGAATATGTATATATATATATATATATTAAACATATTCCTTAACTTAATCATGATTTCTAATTTTCGTCCGTTATTGCTGAAAAATGGAATTAATGCAATACTTATTAATGAAACGACACGATAAGCCATATTTAATTTAAATTTTTTATTCGCGTAGATATTGTATTTTGTGACTATGAGCAAAATAGATTTTATATGTTTTACAGGAAAAGATTGACCTTGGAAATAGAAAATAAAGAAACTTAAAAATAAAGTAAATGACTATGCATTAGAAATATTCTTATTGTTTGAAAAACATTTTAATGTAAAAAAGTAGTTATTAATATCTTTAAATGATTAATATCTTGGAAATATTCTTATTGTTTGAAAAACATTTTAATGTAAAAATGTAGTTTTTAATATCTTTAAAAAATTATTCAGCCCTGTATTAAGTAAACATGGACATTTAAAAAAATATACTAAAGCAGCCTTAAACTTCAAATCAGCCATAAAAAAGCATTTTATTCCAATGCTTAAAAGTATGTTTTATTGTTTAGCGCCAAAAATTACGTGTATCAAAAACGTAGAAAATATTTTTATAATAGAAGGAAATTTAATAACAGATGCAGAATATCTATAATTAAAATTTTTTATATTACTCAGTCTCGAAATTTTAAAATCATAACCCGCAGAAAAATGTTTACATACAATTAAAAAAAATTAATATACAGTAAAACCTCCCTAAAACGACCACGTACCGTTACAATAAAAAATTGGTCGTTCCGAGAGGTAGTCTCTTAATGGAGGTCATGTTTAAATCTAGATTTTTAATTGTTGAAAAATGGTAACAATGTTACTAAAATTTATTTTTCACATTAGGAAAAAATATAAAAATTTAAGTATCAAAATAAAAGTTAATTACATAAGTTAATGACTCAGAGTTTTTTTTTTTTTTTTTTTTTTTTTTTTTTTTTTTTTTTTTGCGGATTGAAACAAATAATGACGATTTCATTACTTTATCTATTTCTTTGAGAGTTTTCCGACAGAAGACCGTCATTCTTAATTTGTAATCAGAATTAAATTCATTGTCTAAAAAGGCACAAAGGGGTTTAAAACACTTAAAAGTTACCGGGATAGAAAAAAATCTAAACTTAGTTTAGAAGTTTGATGAATAATGCACACTCCGGAATTATTTTTTTAATAAAACCTTCTTCAAGCGACCAGGAAAAAACGGAATTTATTTTGTTTTCTTCAAGGAAGTCTGTTTCTCATGAAGGGAGTTCCACTGGGATGGTCTCTGAATGGAGGTAAAATTAGTACTGAGCCTATGGAAATAAATTTCGTTCCATGAAAAATGGTCGTTCAGGGAGGTGGTCGCCTAATGGAGTTGGTCGCACAGGAAGGTTTCACTGTACCAACCTTTTCGTAATATCATAAACATTTAACTCCGAAACAATAATAAATACTCTTAACTATAACCAGTGGCTGAGAGGTTCTGCTCTCGAAGCTGGTAGACGGGAGGTGCTGGGTTCGAAACCATCGCGCTCGTCGGCCTATCTGTTTCGGAGTTTTCGTGGTTTTCTTCGAAACCTTGGATTTCCATGCGTAAATACGGGTTAGGTTCCCTTAGAAAGCCCCCCACGGAGAGCACTCCTTCTAGGGCTTATATCCCTCGAGTTGATAATCGACTGTCAAAAAATCAACCCAACCTTTAACTGTATATAATCCAAAATCAGTAATGAACAAAAAAAAAAAAAAAAAAAAAAAAAAATCTCATATAACGGCAAATTAATGTTTTCGAATGTGTCTCCTACGAATTGACAAAATCCAGATTATCTTCTCTTCTGAGTCAGCCAAACTTTCAAACGAAAGCGATAAAACTTTTTTTGTTTTGGTCGTTGGTAAAAGTATTATATTTTGCAACACAGCATTGAAAGGGAAGAATAAAATATTTACACTCATTTTTTTTATTCACATTGCCCGAACTAATGCAGTTTTGATTATTTTTTTTCTAAGCATTGTGCGTATTTAATTGTTAAAATAATTATATTTCAAACCGCTACATGACGAAATATAACAGACAATCACTTTTGAACATTCAGACAATCACTTTTGAACATTCAGACAATCATATACAACATACAACATACAACTTTCTATACAACATACAACTATTTAGCTCATAATCTTAACATTCCACATATCTACACGGATAAATGCTTAAAATTAAATAAGACTTACCTTTATTTTATGTATTCCATAAAGAATAATTTTAATGATATCCTAATCTGTTAATTCTAAGATGGCGGACGAAAAAGTGGTCATTTTTCTTATCTTTTAAGGGTGTTGTCGGCTTGCTGTTCTGATTGGTTAATAGGCAATACATACATAAGTCACACTTTCAGGAGTGAGACATTTCACTCCTTTCTAGAGAGGGGAAAATTCCACTCTTTAAGGAGTGTATTTTTATAAAATTCACTCCAAAAAGAGTGAAAATGCCTGTCACTCTTTCAAAACGCGAACTTTTCACTCCTCCCAATTTTAGAGTCTACTTTATTTGTAGCTCTTATCAAGATTGTTTCACAATGGAAAATTTGCAGAGTTAAAATCTACACACGAAAACAGTTGTTTATAAACACATTCAGTGTTGCCACTAAAAAAATTAAATTACCCCCAAACTATTCAAATGCCCTATAGTAGGGTATAAAATATTTTTCAAGGGCAAAAACTTCAGATTATTAAGACTATAATACATTATGCATCTTTATTAAATGGGCGATTCTTAAAAGTGGGCACTGGACACACGTCATAACTTTAAGCCTTTCAAAAATAACTTTAATTATCATTGACTTTAATTTTTTTTTACACTGAGTTTTTAATTCTATTCAGAGACAGAAAATGACATAATTTATTGTAAAAGCTTTGTATAAATACCTTAAAACTTTATTATTTTATGCTAAAGAGGTCAATTTTGGACATTCATAACGTTAACTGCTCCAATGTACCACCAAGTAAAAGAGTTTTTATTTACTTCCAGGTGGTTCTAATGGTAAACAACGAATGCATAAAGGAAACGGATGATTTTTTGGTAATTTCGTTAAGAGATGGCAGGCTGATTTATTGCTTTTTTGAAGATAGAAGGACTTTTCTGTATTTTGTTATGTCCAAAAGTAACGATCGCCACAAAGCTATCATTTCCACGAAAAATACATCAAGTACTTTAAACTCTTTTATCTAACTTTAAAATCATTAAAATTTTTTTTTTAAGTATTTGAATGTGTTTGTGTAAGATTTTTTTGCAATAAATACACTTTTCTCAAATAAGAAAGTGGAATGTCCAAATCGCGTAACGATGGAAACGCCGATTTTATTTTCGGTAAATTTATTTTTAAAGATGATTTAGTGTCCTGAAACGTATAAAAAGATATACATTATAATTTTTTATCGTAAATAATTACCGTGTTTTGTATAAATAAAGTGTATTTAGTACGTGTAATAATATAACTTGACTTGAAGCATGCTCAACTAATGTGTGTAACGATCGACACAAAATGACGACCGCTGCTATCATTACGAAATTTCGGACATGCTTATTTAAAAGTATGATTTAAAATTAATAGTAAAACTTCTTTTTTATTTCAAAAGTAATTCTTCAGTGATCTTGCGTATTTTTATGTATTTTGAAAAGTTTTCTTTGTAGCAAATGTACCTCAAAAGATTATTTAATAACAATGTCCATATCGTGGAACGATCTAAACATTAATAATTTTAATTTTCTAAATACATAAATAAATATATTATAACAGAGTTCATTGTTCTAACATACATCTTAAAAAATAAAATAAATATTTTTTTCATGAAAACATGCATTAAAATCACTTATAAACAGATTAAGTAAAATAATGCTAAAAAGTGATAAAATATCTTTATTAAGATTGACGATCGTTTCGTCGCACCAACTTCGACATTTTCAAAATCATTTATGACAGAAAATATTTTCACAAAATTTAAAAACAATAAACATAGTAAACAATGTCACAAGACAAGATGCATAATGAAAAATATTGCAAACCTAAAATTAAATTAAAATTAAATTAGTAATTTGTGATGATCACAAATAGCTAATTTAATTTTAATTTAATTTTAGGTTTGCAATATTTTTCATTATGCATCTTGTCTCGTGACATTATTTACTATGTTTATTGTTTTTAAATTTTGTGAAAATATTTTCTATCATAAATGATTTTGAAAATGTCGCCGTTGGTGCGACGAAACGATCGTCAATCTTAATAAAGATATTTTATCGCTTTTTAGCATTATTTTACTTAATCTAAATATTTTTTTGTTAAATTATTGTACTTGCGTTCATTTTTTTTAAAATTCAAGGTTTAAGAATACCCCCCCCCCTCCTTAAAATTCCATTCTTCCTCTTTGCTTCCCCACCAAAATGCAAAGCAAATAAAAAGTTTAAGCCACTACGTTCTGTAAATCGGTTAAAAAAAAAAAAAAAAAAAAAAAAAAAAAAAAAAAAAAAAACAGAAATTGACAGTACTCCGTACAAACGACAAAAAATTTGATACTATTCAAATAAAAAGTAGATCTGATTTTTGCAATCTCTGTAAAAAAGAATCAAGAATGAATTACCAGTGAAGCTGGTGAAAAAAATATTGTTTCTACAATTGACTCCTCACGCAGTTGAAAATAGATTGACATTGGTGACTGGTGCTTTGTATTAAATCATGATGAAAACTTATGGCCAGGTATTATTGAAAAGATCAGCATTTATAATGGTGAACAAATATTTTCTATAAATTTTTTGACTCCTCAGGCAGACATTGATTTTAACAGGTTTCGTTATTCATCTAAAAGGACAACAAAAATTTAAATATGAAGATATTTTGTTGAAATCACCATAATCACCTCACCCGGTGACAGCAAGAGGACACTTTTCGTTTGATAAAGAAATTATAGATATGTGCATTAAAAAAATGGCAGTATAACCTTTTTTTTTTTTTTTTTTTTTTTGAGAAAATAAAAAGAATAAATTATATGTTGGATACTTCTAATATTGTGTAAAGGTATGTTTTTTGCATAATGTGTAATTCCTATAAAATTAAGATATTACTTCTAAAAAAGTAGTAAATATTTTAATATCAAAGTTTAACATTTGATTTTATTATTATTATTACTGGATAACAAAAAGTCAATTATAGATACAATTATAGAATAATTTTTTTACATTCTTAATTTTAAGAATTATTTAAATACTAGGCACAACTTATTTATGGAAATGTAAAAACTGTGTAACCTTACATCTCAGCAATGTCCAAAATCTGTAACCTACATGCCAGAAATGTCCAAAATTTGTAACGTACAGATCTACTAATTAAATGCTTTAATAATTAATTTTTCATGTGGTTGTCTTTTAATATTTGTGTATAATTTTGTAGACATATATACTATACTATTTAAAAAAATTGGCCTTAAATTTGAAAATTTAAAAAATTACATATAGTTAACTTTTAATGATCCCATCTTTTGAGAATTTCCCATATACAGTGAGTACGTAAACTCATGGTGCACTTTTGACCGGTCACGGGAAATCAACGAAACAAGATGGAAATGCGAAATCTTCACTAAATAAAAGAAAAACTCTCCAAGTTTCATACCTTTTCAGTGCAGTTCGATATGGCCTCCGTTAATTGCCCCACACCATGGAGCTAGAAAAGGCGTAGATATAACAATCTTCTTCTGTGGAAAGGGTTGATGCCGAAAAACGAGTTCTTTCCCCCTTTCTTGCGGCCGCCATATTTGACTTTGACCTATAGCAGTCCAATAAGCAGTCTCCAGTGCAAGACACGGTTAAATACGGCGGACGTGGAAGGGGGGACACAATGGCATCAAATGACGTCATTTATGTCGACTCTTTTAATCTTCATAGCGGCATGCCCTACACTCATCTAAATGATATTCAAGTTCTTTCCACACACAGTTAAGGCTGTTATCAACTACTCTGCTCAACAAGTGCAAAATGTTTTGACATATTTACAAATTCATTTTTTAACGGAAAGATATAAAATTGAAGGGCCTGACTATGGAAGCGATTTGGAATCGAACTGTGTTTTTCATTTTTTGTTCAATCAATTACCTATTGAGTTATAAGCGAATTTGATCACGTGACAAAGACGTTTTTCTCCCTTCGCTGACTGGTTTTTCAGCTTACTTCGGGAATTTCGGCTAAAAACGTCAACTTTGACACTATTTTCTGAAAGATCTATTGCGTTTGCAAAAACAGCTCGAGTACATAGTTTCTGAACAAAAACACATGCTAGTTTCATGAATTTCCGAACAAAAATAAATTTAAAATTATGACACAAAGTTAGCCTTTTGGATTTGAGAACAGCCTTAAGGACGTCTGGTGTAACAGAGTGAATAACATCTCTCATTCTCTATTTCAAATAGAGGACACACTGAACAGGTATGAAACTTAGAAAGTTTTACTTTTATTTGGTGAAGATTTCATATTTTCATCTTGTTTCGTTTATTTCCTGTGACCGGTCAAAAGGGTATCATGACTTCACGGATACACTGTATAAAAGAAAAGATTATTTTACCGAATTTTTAGAAGCACAGAAATTATTTTATCCTTCACATAGCTTTTTTTTAATTAAGTGCGCAGATATTTCTTATCAATGTTTTCTGGAACTAAATGAAGTGGCTGCACACTGTAAAAAAAAAAAAAAAAAACGGAGATTCTACTGGCAATCGAGACGTCAGTACTATTTCCGTATTTTAACGGAAAATTTCCCCCATAAATTCCAGAAAAACGGAAAAAAATTCTGTAATTTATGGGGAAAAATTTCCGTAAAAATACGGATTTCTGGAATTTATGGGGGGAAATTTCCGTTAAAATTCGAAAATAGTAATGGCGTCTCGATTGCCAGTAGAATCTCCGTTTTTTAGTTCTTTTTTCTACAGTGGTGGCTCTTATTTTCTATAAAAATTCGATGTTTCGACCTGCTAAAGTTAAACGGTTTCCTGAATAAATAAAAAAAACTTTTCAAAAATCTGTTTTTGAAAAAGCGGAGACTGTGCAAAACTTTTATATTTTGATTAATACTTTCTTATTTGGTGTGCTATTTAAGTGTAGAATGAAATGCTTGTTTTTCAATGAAAACAAAAGATATTTTTTTGAAAATTTATTAATTTAAAAACATTAAATTCACAGCAAAACAATATTAATAAATTCAAAAGAATAAGAATATAATACAATAATCTTCTAAGCTTTCTAGTTCCATTGCATTTTAAGAAACTCTTTAACTCTCCTTTTTAACGTTTTTCAACATCATTTCTGTCTAAAAAAGAAGAAAATCACAATTAATTTCTTTCAAAAGTGGTTCCACATTATTTTTAAATGAAATTTGAGAAGCTTAGAGCTTTTCTTAGCAATACATTGAAAAATTAATAACTCAGTATTTCCAATATTTTCATACACATTTAAAAATAGTATTTTGATTTTAAAGTAGCATTTGAGGCGTTCGGAAATACCATTTCTAGCTGCTGTTATTGAGAAATAAAGTTTTAGATATTTTCAATGTCAACTTTTTATTAATATTTTAGGAGGTAATTTTTAAAGGTAAACGAAAAAATATGATGAAAAACTTACTAGCGATTTAAAAGAAAATGGACTAGGGAAAAAGACTTGGTAAATGATGACATGAAAAATTTTCAAGGAACAAAAAATGCTGACAAGAGCGTCAGAGTTCATAAATACATTCGAGATAATTTTTTATCACTTGCTTGTTATCGACTTACTTTCATTTGTAAAGGTGACAACCAGAATGACAAATCATTACACTGCCGAAAAAAATGTTAATATCTCCAGAAGGTTTACGGAAATAGGATATAAATTCTTCTTCTTAATATTTTCCTCTTCCACGATTTCTGTACATTCGTGTCCACGATTCAGAAAAGCATCCCAATATCTTCAGGAACTTTTATCTTCAGTATCATCATATTTCCGAGATTTAAAAAACAAAAAACATTTCTAAAACATATTTTTTTTTACTGCCTGCAATTTTTGAAAACAGAATTTTTTACAGCATATAAATCATTTTTCTCAAGCTATTATGAAAACGAAATATCCGGTTTTCAGATGCTATCCATTTTCAAGTAAACTGCTTCATGTTCAGCAGACAAACATACTAAATTAGCAACTTAAATTGAACATTTTTTTTGTTACTGCGGCTTTCTTCTTCTTTCTTTCTTTTATCTGACTGAAAAATTTTACCTTATTTTATGGAAGAAACGCCGCGGCGTTTACGAGTTTAAAAGTTAATTTTTTTCCAAATGCGGCGTTTACGATTTTAAAAAAATACCAACTGAGTTTCCTTAATTTAAAAATTCATAAAAATATTTAAAATCGGATTTAAATATTTTAAATAAAACTTCAGGCATCTTAAGATATTAAAAACGAGGCATCCTACATTGCTCAGAAAACTTTGATTAAAGTTAGGTCAATGTGACGCTGTCGACAAAAGTAGCGTTCCGATGGATGCGGCGTTTACAACGGGTGCGGCGATTACGATATTTTTAAGCTTATTCAGGCCAATTTGAGGAGTGCGGCGTTTCTTCCATAAAATACGGTACTTGAAAATGGATAGCATCTGAAAACCGGATATTTCGTTTTCATTATAGGTTGCGAAAAATGATTTATATGCTGTAAAAAACTCTGGGAAACATTACAGGCAGAAAAAAAAAAAAAAATTGTTTCAGAAAGGCTTTTTAAAACCTATGATTCGTGATGATATCATGTTGAGAAAACTGTAAAAACTTCTAAATATTTCCGAAACTCCAAGCAACCAAAGTGACTTTCGCGTATCAGAGATGATTCTTTAACCCATTTGTGCCTGAATTTTTGTTTTCTCAAATTTTTAGGTAAAATCACTTTAAAATGTTGCAAAATGAACTGGAAAAATACTAAAAAAAAAATTAAGCTTAATTTTTTTTTGTATTTACTTGATAAAATGTAAAAGAACTAAATATGAGTATTTCTAGTAGAATAATATGCTATATGCATAATTATATATTTTGCCTATATTTATATTTAAAATGTTTTTAAATTGTATATTATGTACTATAATTAGTATTTTAATTAACTACAAAAACAATATTTATTTCTTTGCAGAGACTAATAACGTTATAACTATTATTAATAATAAAATAAGAATAATCGTATTGCAGACTTAATAACAATTTATTTCATAAATATCTTTGAAAGGAGATTGCATAAATAACTGTCTCCTAAATTTCTAACAAAAATATGTGCCCATTTGTGCCTAGAACCCTATATTTTGTACATTACAAAAATGCATAAAAAATAGGCTTGAGCATTTAATTTCGCAATTTAAAAAAATACATATTTCAAAAAAGTCCACAAGCTAAGATTATAACTTGCGATTTTGGGTCGATGATAGAAAAAATACAAATAAACTTATACTTTTTACATTTCGCCCTCTTGAAAAATTAAAAATCTATAAACACCGAAAAAAGCCTTAATTTAAGCAAATAAATATCCACCTTGTGCTGTCATCTCTCGGTTATAGATAAAGACATTTATAAATAATGATTTCATGCAATTTTCATGTTATAAAGAAGAAGAAAATTATACAAATGCATTAAAATTTGAAACGTCCCAAAAAATGGGACGCTAGGCATAAATGGGTTAAATCCCGTAAATGTGTTGGTGTCTGAGGTTCTTGAAGGTAGAGTAACTCTACTCAGAATCGTGTATATGTCTGAATAGGTTATAATGTATTTTCTTAAACCTTCTTTCTGGATCAAGAAATGTTTTTTTTTAAATAAAATATAGAACATAGCTTTTCATTATATATTTTATTTTCTTCACCACATTACGTCACGTTACTTTTTTTCCCTTTCTTTGCCATATCAAGCATTTCCCAGGTAAAAATCTATCACTATTCGTGACATTAAATCTTACAAATTTTGAAAAAAAAAGATTCGAAATTCAATAAATAAAAGGATGTGAAAAAATATGTGACTTTCTTCAAAGTCACTTTCAAGTAAGGTAAGAATGATATGATTTCAATAGATTCATTTATTTAAATACAGATTTTGAACAGGTCTAACCAATAATCCTAATTCTAAACTAAATTTGTTTTTTTAAAACGAGAAATCAGATTTTAGATTAAGGCTTGTTCTCAACTTCTCTGCTCAACAAGCGCAAAACGTTTTGACACATTTACAAATTCATATTTTAACGGAAGATATAAAATTGAAAGGCCTGACTATGGAAGCGATTTGGAATCGAACTGTGTTTTCCATTTTTTGATCAATAAATTACCTATTGCGATTATGATATAAGCGATTTTGATCACGTGACAAAGACGTTTTTCTCCCTTCACTGACTGGTTTTTCTGCTTTCTTCGGGAATTTCGGTTGAAAACGTCAACTTTGACACTATTTTCTGAAAGATCTATTGCGGTTGCAAAAAAAAAAGATAAAAAAAAATAAAATAAATAAAAATAAATAAAAAAAACTCGGAAAAAACAGCTCGATTACACAGTTTTTGAACAACACCTGCTAGTTTCATGCATTGCCGAACGGAAATAAGTTTAAACTTATGTCATAAATTTGCCCTTTTGGATTTGAGAACAGCCTTTAATACCTGCAGTGACATATAATAGGCGTCTGTTGGAAAGGGAAACCTAATTGTAACTAGATTGAAAATTAATATTTTGGATGCTTAGATCATTAAATAAAATATGTTTCATAGATAAATTGTGGAGATTAAAAAGGTATATCAAATGAAATAAAGCTGGCTACTGACATTTCATCCTTCCTACCTTGCTTGAAACATTTTTATAATTATTAAAATATTTAATATTTCTCCATCCTTTGGAAGTTTTCGGAATATTGTAAAAGCTAGCTTGTGGGAGTATTGGAACAGAATAATTTGATAATGAAAAGTAAATATGCAAGCAAAAATACGGTCTTACAAAAGCAAAGAAATTCGAGGTATGATATAGCTCAAAAATAGAGAATTTTCGTGGTAACCTTGTATCTCTATTCCTTGTAATCTTTACTATATGCCATATAGGATTAAGCTTTATGCCAACTACACATTCTCACCCCACCTTTTTTGTTGCTTGCAAGTAAGTATTAGAAAGTCTTTAGATATATGGTAAAAAGGCACTTTATTATTAGCTGTGTGCAGGTGAAAAATCTCCAAATATTGTTCTTATCACTATCTTTCATAATCCATTCTTTTCATTTGAAATACATATATTAAATACATTTTAAAAAAAGACTTTGACTTATTTCATTTAAAATACAAATAAATAGAAAAATAAAAATAAGAAATACCATTTTTAAAAAATTATACTTCGACATCAAACAATTGTTTCTAAGTTACACATGTAAAAAAAAAAAAAAAAAAAAAAAAAAAAAAAAAAAAAAAAAAAAAAGCTGCATATCACTAAATTTAGAGAAAAGACTCGATATTAAATAAATGAATAGTTAAGATATGATGATATGAAAAATTATTGGATTCTCTTCGAAGTCACTTTCAACTAAAGTGGGAATGATGTGACTTCACTTGATTAATTTGTTTTAAGGATAATAATCATTTAATAAACCTCCTCTGGTTTTCTCAGGGACTCAGAGCTACAATTAGAATACTAGTCGACCGAAATGCACCAAACTTGACAGATAGTATATTTATATACTTATTAATTTGTTTATCAACTTTAAATACTGATGTTCAAGTTTCCACCAAAGATTTTTCCTTATACAGGATATGACGTCATACATTTTTTTCAAAAAATACGGGTCATAGAGGTATAGTTCTTCAGACACTTTTTATGTACCCTAAACTAGGAATCAGGCTGCGCAGAGTTTGTGCTCGCTCAATGAGACAATCTCATAAATAAATATTATCATACTTTAAGCAAAAGATACGCGCATGTGACATTTTAAAATATGAATATTATAACATTATTTTAAAATTTTAATTAGTGACTAAATTTAAAACTTTTTATTATTTTAATACCAAATTTTGAACATAACTATTTGAGCTTGCCATTAACAAGTCTTCCAATTAGAGTCCTGCATCGGGTCGGGTTACCCGCTTTTACCCGAACCCAACCCGACCCGCGGTTCTTGTCGGGTCGGGTTGGCGCTATATTTTCCCGTTGCGGGGCTGGTTGACTTTAACTTTTTTTGTTGCGGGTCGGGCTCGGACCGGGTTGGCTTTTATTGTTTCGGGTTCGGGTCGGTTTTGGGTGGTCTTTTTTACTCTTGCGGATTGGGTTCGGGTTGACCCGATTTTTTAAAAGAATGTGGAAAATATTTTTTCACGTTAAAAGCCTATATAAACCGCAGATCAAAGTTTCACGAAAGCAAAATGTGTCCCTGACTGTTTTGTCTTTAGTTATCCTTTCACGAGTCTTCGAAATAACAAACTGCATTATATTTTTACTGCAGCAAAATGCTAAATGGTCCTTCCTGTCTATCACATAGTAGTTGTTTGTCATAACAAAGTAAGAAATATCAAGACTTATAGAACATTAGAATTCTAACTATTCAGCAAAAACGCTTCAGCAGTGTAGGATTCGTTATAATTCTTACCGTACCAGTAGTTGAATATGCATGTTTATATAAACTTGCAGAAACGAATTCAGTACTTCTAGAGCTCCCGTTAAAAACGTGTCAAGTGAATGATTTAATTGTGATGATACACGATGCACTATGTTAGATGGGAAAAATTTCAAAATAATAACTGCTGATAAACTAAAGGCAGATGGCCAATTGTATAAAACAAGGTGTATCGTTATAAGTAGAACTTTTGAAACTGCAACTAATTTTAAAGCATATTTAAAGATTAGATTTTTAGTTTTATACCATTTAGAGTCCTGCATGGGCTTTTTTGTTGCGGGTTGGAGTGAATTTCATTGTTTCAGGTTGGGTTTGACTGTAGCGGATCGGGTTAGGGTTGACTCAAATTTCAAAAGAATGGTCAAAATATTTTTCAGGTTAAAAATCTATGTACAATAAAACCTCCACAATGGCTTGTCTCCCGAAAGGCGGACGCCTCTATTTAGCGGACGCTTTTTCAATTCCTTAAATTTATAAATTTGAACGCTTATCATATCTCTGAATGGCGGGCACCTCTCAAACTATAATACACACACGTAACATATGTATGCGTACATAAACTATCAGTAATATGATACCTCTTTTTTTGTGCATATCAAAAACAAAATATTGACAACATTTTTCATACTTCGAAAGAAATGGTACTTAACGAAAAACTAGTCTACGACGGCATTTCTTATATACATTTTATTTCTCATGCAGTAAATTGAACAAATAATCTTAGATATTCAAATACGTATATATTTTCATCTGACACATAGTTGTGCTCAAACCTTTTTGTGAAACTCCCAACACCTTGGGCGGTAAAAAACCTATGTATGACCCGAAATAATTCTTCTAGTGTGAACCTAACCTGCAGAAAGAAAATTAACATTCATTTCAAGCCAAAAAAAAAAAAAAAAAAAAAAAAAAAAAAAAAATTCAGAATAACTCGATCCGATGCTTGACTCTATTCAACGATCACGAGGTGCTAAGAGGTTTTACTACAATTGAATATTAAAGAATACAGATTTGTTCATTCTTTTATGTAAAACATAAAAATGGTATTAGAGAGTTAGACGTCTGCACGGGTCGGAATTTACAGGCCCGGGACCAGCCCGCATCGTCCCGTCCCGTGTAAAACTTAAAAGTTCGGCCTTAACCCCGCACGGCTCGTTTATACTTTTATCGCTTTCGTCTAAATATTTATATCGGGTCGGTAGACCATCTTAACTGTTGTTATCGGCCCAGCCCGTTTATTTTGTTTATCAGCCCGCTCGTTGAGAAAACTGTCCTATTTCTGCGGCCTGGACCGTTTGAAAATTTGCCTTCATTTTGCCACCCCGGCGCGGCCCGCAGACCGGGCCGGGTGCAGACCTTTATTAGAGATACAATTGCAGGTTATTTTTCATAATAGTATTAAAACATGATTTGCTTTCCTTACATTGCGGGTTCGGGTCGGGTTGCGGGTTGAAATATTGCGGGTTCGGGTCGGATGCGGGTTGAAATACTTCGGGTTCGGGTCGGGTTGCGGGTTGCCGGAAATTATTTTTGCGGGTTCGGGTCGGGTTGCGGGTTGATATAAAATGGAATTTGCGGGCTCGGGTCGGGTGGAACCCAACCCACGCAGGACTCTACTTCCAATTTTCAAATGAATTAGGATTTGATTTTTAATGATCACTGTCCCCTTAGATGCAATTTCTGTTTATCAAAGATTTTTGTAAAATACTTCTCTGTCTAGAGTTCTCCTATATTTAATTTGTATTTCCATGTTCCTCTTAATCATATCGTTGCCATTTCTGGATGCAGTTGAGACATGTATGGCAAATGCATAGAAGTTTAATTTCTTAGTTTTTAAAAAACTACTAGGATCAACAATATACAGGGTGGTTATAATTAAAGTTCCACTTTGAAATGGTCATAAAAGGAAAACTACCAGACCAAATGTTATAAAACTTGGTAATAGTTTAAAGGAAGTCATGGGAATTTATTTCCCGTCAAAACAACAACAAAAAAAGTTAAAATACTCACCACCAGGGGGCGAATGCGCTGTAAGCAAGATTGTTAAAAGAAATAAGGGTCGGAATCTAACTTAACCTTTTGTTACATTAGTTTAACATTTTTTGTACCCTTAAGAAACATTGACCTAAACAAAATTACAATTTCAGAGCGTTACAAGCGACAACAGTCGAGTGCGCCATCCGTGTAATAAAATCCATTCGTGTTTTTAAAAGTTCAAACCACAAATTAGCGATCGCAAATCACACTCAAATGTGTGCCCATTCCGGAAATCGTTTTCTTTCAGATCGCTAATTTGTAATTTTTTAAGCCTGAATTCGGCCTTAAGACACGAAGATATCAGTTTAAAATGTTTTTAATCGTTTCTAAAACGAAACTGTTTGTGGGGTTATGCAAAACCGCAATGGCTTGTAAATGGCTTACGGCAGGAAGAAGAAAATCAGATTTATGCAAATGCGCTTTACACGTCATTTGATTTGTCAGGGTTCTCATTGTAATGAATCGACAATGTCTCTAACCATGCAAGACCATGTTTTTCTTGATAAATATTATTATGAATGCGATAGCAATGAACGGCGTGCTTTGCAAAGGTATCGTTAAATGAAAGGAATACGCCTGGGGCCAATGACACCGCAGGTTTTGAGGAAAATGATGGCAAAGTTTGAAGCCACGGGTTTGTTATCTGTTGCACCTGGGAGAAGAAGGAAACCTGCTTCTGTTGAAACCGAGGAAGTTGTTGCATTAGCAGTGGAGGAAGCAACAAATGAAAGCACACACGCTACGTGCTGTCGCTCGTAGAATGGAAGTACCATGGAGTACGGTGTACAAAATTGTCCGTAAACTGCTGGAGTTCTACCCATACTAAATCAAACATCTTCAAGAACTTCAAAGTAACGATCCTGCTGCAAGAGAATCTTTCGCTTTGGAATTCTTTGCACGGACGGAAGTGGACGAACATTGACCATGGAACATTTTGTAGACAGATGAGTTCCATTTTTACCTAAATGGCGATGTCAACACCCATAACTGCAGGATTTGGGCCAAACAAATCTCTCATGTTATGTATCCAGTTCCATTGCATTCTCCTCAAGTCACCATTTCGTGTGGTATGGCAGCAAGTTTCATAATTGGACCATTTTTCTTTGAAGAGCAGTCGACAGCTGGACCTGTTACATGCACTGTGACTGCAGTTCACTTAGCGTCAATGTTAAGACGTTTCGTGATACCTGAACTCCAGCAACGTGGAATTTCAGACTCCACGATTTTTATTCCGGACCATTGGTACATGTGTCACACAGGTACTTAAGCAATATTTCACGAATGAACGGATTATAGGCCGAAACTTCCCCACTTCTTGGCCACCCCGGCCACCAGACCCCTGTGATTTTTAGCTATGGTGTTATCTCAAAAGCACTGTTTTTGGAGATAATCTAAACAATTTGGCGGAATTCAAAGATGCGATACACTGACATGTCCGTAACATTCCTCCTGATATGCTAAAAGCTACTGTTGAGATTGCCGTAATACGATTTCACTTGCTTTTGGAAAATGGTGGACGCCGCATTGAGCATGCTTTGTAACACGTTTCAGAAACGATTAAACACATTTTGGACCGATGTCTTCATGTCTTATTTCGTTTAACAATATTGCATACAGCGCCATTTCCCTAACTGGTGGTAAATATTTGATCTTTGTTTTTTGGCTGGAAATAAATTCCAATGACCTCCTTTAAACTCTTACCAAGTTTGATAACATTTGGTTCAGTATTTTTCCTTTTATGACTATTTCAAAGTGGAACTTTAATTATAACCAACCTGTATATATACCTATTTTTGAACTGGAGCTTTTGTTTTACTTGTGTAAATTTTATGGCTATCAGTTGCAGTTTTTTATATTTAAAAATATTAACTTTTTACTTTTTGCCTCTTTGTAGAAAATGTAACATGAATGTTTAGGCGACTGAGATCTACAATAGAAAGGGGAGCTAACTCTTTATTCTGTTACACTGCATTCAGTGGTCTGCTGAATACAATGTCATAGAATCAGGGGCCTCGCTAAGGGGGGAGCCTTCCCCCCAAAAAAACCATCGCGAATGCTGTTGCACTTGGCAAATTTACAAACTTACTTGGCAAATTTGTTTAAAACTTCAATAAAAACTGTAATACAATTTCTATTTGCGATAGATTTGGCAAAAATTAAAAATCTAATTGGAAATATTATTAAACTTTTTACAAATAAGGACTATATTACATTTTCTAATTGTGGTCACGTGGCAAAATTATAAAACTAGTAAAATTTGACTAAAATTACTAGCGTAAAATTTGACTTGGCAAATTAAGGTCCTCTCCCCCACCAAAAAAAAAGTCTTCGCGATGGCCCTGCATAGAATTTCGGTAAAAAAAAAAATTATGGTGAAACACAGATATCCTCCCACAGGATAATGTAGGGTATATATTTTACAATTCTATTTTCTTTTTCAAATATGACGAAAATGCTATCACTGTCACTGTCAAAAAAGTTTAAAAGTCTGCCGAAGAAAATGGCCCTATATCAAAAATGTACAGGTTTCATTACTTTCACGCGTTGCTGTGTAAAGTGTGACGCGGTCGCGATAGAAAGTAAACCGGTGAGTTAAAATTCAAATTTCAAATGCACTTTTATTCCATAATACAAAGAACGCATGCAAGCAAGTCATATTTTTCTTTTGCTGTTATCTTCGTTATCTGTTATTTTTTCTTCTGCTGTTTCTTTTGCTGGGTTAATATAAATTTTTGATTGCATATAATATTTCGATAATTGAAGAGCTGAGTGGATGAACACGTTATGCTACATTTTCTAAAAAAATTTTTAATCTTTTGGATGGAAGCGTTATGAGGTATCCTATCACAGGGTGAAGCTAAAATACTAAGATTCTATTTAGTCTTGAAGATTTAAGAGATTATTCATTAATATTTAATAATGTCAATAATATTAATAATTTTGAATATTTGAAAATTAAATATGAATAAGTTTTTCTGAGAGAGTTTAGTACTATACCTGTTAATATTTTAAACACATGGTATCAAACAGAAAATAAATCATTAAAATTTACAGCAAAATCTTTCACCTCAAATTTCTTGAAATGTAATTTTTGTTACTTAACATGTTCTTCTACTTAGCTCTTCAATTACTATTGATTGTGCGTTAATTCATATCGTTCCATAGTTCTTAAAAGGCTCTTCTCAAGTTCACTGCTCAACAAACACGAAACTTTCTGATACAATGGCGCATTCATTTTTAAACCTAAAGGTATACAATTGACAATGACTCTGGAAGCGATTTAGAATTGAAATGGTTTTTCCATTTTTTTGAAAAATGAATTAACTATTGAGTTACAAACGATTTTGATCACGTGGCAAGACGATTTTCCCACTTCTCTGCCAGGTTTTTCAACTTTCGTTCGGAAATTCGGTTTTCGGTTCAAAACGCTCACTTTGACAGTATTTTCTGAAGGATCTATTGCGTTCACAAAAACAAACAAACGGAAAACGTGTTTCGATGACATAGTTTCTGAATAACAACACCTGCCAGTTTCAAGCGTTTCCGAATAAAAATGAACTAAAACTTATGTCATAATGTTGCCCCTTTGGATTTGAGAACAGCCTTAAATAAATAAAGATAGACACAGAAAGGATTCTCATTAAGGGGGGGGGGGGCAATAGGAGGGAGATACCCAAATTTGTTAAAATACAAACTTTTTCAAAGCAAATCTAAACATTTCCAAAATTGAAACTTTTTCATTTTCAAAAAGTTTTTTTGATTTTTTCTTCACGACCTCCCTCCCCCACCCCACCCCCCCCCCACACACACCTATGTATATGCTAATAAAGGTATTTTTTTCTTTGTAGCTTTTTATCTTAACATTACTTTGAAGGGAAAATTTTAATAACATGTTATTGCGGCAAGGAGTAGGTTAAATATTGCGTTAAGGCTGCTAGTCCCACAGCTTCCCAATTACCTTCACTAATGCTACGTCTATGGGCGTAGAATACATTCGTTATATTTAAAATATCTTCTCAGGAAATTAGAGCTTTTTTTTTTTTTTGTATTCTTCTTAAAAGACTTTTTTTTTTCTTAGTTCCCAAAATATTTCTAAAATCTATGCTTAATTTAATATTTTATGTGTTAAAAGCTGACGAATTGCGAGTAAGAATTTAATACTTTACATAAAAGTAAGTATATATTTTAGAAATATTTTGAGAACTAAGGAAAAAAGAGACATCCTTTAAAAAGAGTACGCAGAAAAAAGAAGTTAAAATATTAATTTTCTGTGGATATATTTTAAATATACAAAAGCATCAAACGTCCATAGAATTAACATTACTAAGGGGAATTCGGAAGCTGAGTGACTAACAGCCTTAAGTGCGTAAAGCACACTACTATTTAGAATGAATGGTATTAAGGCAGTTCTCAAATCCCTTGCTCAAGAATGCGAAACATTCAGACACATTTTCGGACGCATTTTTAAAAGTAAAGGCATAAAGTTGCGAGTCCTGAAAATTGAAGTGATTTGGTATCGAAATTCTATTTTTTGATAAATAAATTACTTATCGATTTAAACAAATAAGGCAAATGAATTAAAATGTGTGTCAGAAAGTAGCTCGTTTGAATTTGAGAACAGCCTTAATGGTATTTAGAATGGCAGCAAATATTTTGTTTAGTTAATTTTTACTTACGTGGAAGTCTTCCGTACTCGTTTCTTTGTTCTGGACTGGCACGTTCTGTCTGTTAATCTAAAAAACAAAACAACAACAACAAAAAAAAAATCATTTTTGAAATCAAAATTAATCAAAATTACATAAATATATCTTTATTTTATTTATATATGAGGGGCTCACAACCATAGTAGACCGAGCCCATTTTGAAAAAAATGAGGTAGTCTATTTAAAAGGTGCATAAAATCTGTTTTATCCAAGCCCACAGTAAACCAAGTCTGTAAACAGATGATATATACAGGGTTCGTACGCTTCAAGGACCTTTTACCAGAAATTTTGTAAAGTAATATTTGCCTTATTTAATGAAATAAAAATCTATCTCCAAATATAGCTACCAGTACTTTAAAAAATTTCTGGTACTAAAACACCTAAAATCCACTAAATCCCTTGATGCGTACGAACCCTGATATATGACAAAGTACGTGAAAACACACTTGGTTCACTGTGGGAGTGAATAAAACAGATTTTATGCACCTCCCATATGGACTTTCTCATTTTTTTTTTCAAAATGGACTTGGTCTACTATGGTTCTCATATAAATTAATCATTACGCATAAATCATCAAGAAAATTTTCATTTGTTTTTCTATTATACGTTAGAGTAACGTGGCTGCGATTATTCCAAAGCTACATTTTTTTTATATGACGTAAAATTCAATGAATCATTGGTTATTTTAAACATTCGTCTGTGTTTTATATTTACTTTTTTTTTCATCATCAATAGAGTTTTAAACTTTTTGAAAATGCTATTCAAGATTCTCTTGTTTGAAAACGTATTTAATTTTAGAGAACATTTGCTTTAAGAAAAGTTTTGATAAATATTTTTGATTGCCATCACAGCAGTAGACCAATGTCAGAGTAGCTCAATACTATGATACTATCTAGCTCAATACTACAATGAGTTGAATAATGGTGGGTAAAAACAGAGAGTAATTATGTATATAGTAGAAATATACAGAAAATAATTAGAACAAAAAAGATCTGAAACACTGATATTCTAAAATAGAATATTTAGCATCATTATAAAATTTAATTTTATAATTCTCTATTTTTACGGATACTTTTCAGAAGACTCTAGTCCAAGGATGGTGAACCTATGGCACACATGCCATAAGTGGCACGCTGCAGATTATTTTTGGCACGGCATAGTTTCAGATTATACATCAAAATATAGTAGAATTTCACAAAATAAATTAATTAATCTAGATCTTATCTCTGTTTACGTGAATTCGATTAGTTCGGTTGGTTGCATTGTCATACAAATTGAATAAGAAACTGAAATTTAACTTAATGTATCCCAAACTAGCTCAATATTGCCTCACAAAATTTTAAGAATAACATAAAATTAGGTTGGTTGGTTGTGTTTATGACGGCCAATTATCAACATGAGGGATATAGGCCCAACGGGGAGGGGGGGAGTGCCCTCCGTGGGGGGATCTTTCTAAGGGAACCTAACCCGTATTAACAAAAGGAAATTCAAGGTTTTAAGAAAACCACGGAGAACTCCGAACGATTAGGCCGACGGGCGCGATTGGGCTCGAATACAGGACCTCCCGTCTACCAGCTTCGAGAGCAGAACCTATCGGCCACTGGTGGGGCAACAGAAAATTAGGAGATTACGGAAAAAGAAAGATTAAAACGCATTATAAGCAAAAATGCCGATAGCAAAATCATAACAACTTGGAATTCAATTCCAGACGCACTAAAAGCTGTAGATTCTGGCGCTTGCTATTTCGACATTTTTTTTCTGCGAGACATTCTTCTCGGAAATAAATAATATGAAAATTTCAAGTAAAAACATATTTTCAAATGAGTCCAATTCAACTTGCATTCTCTTAAAAATAACTAAATACGAAACTGATACAAATTATTTGGCATTTAAGATGAGGCAACAGAAATAATATTTTAAAAATAAATTTCTAAAGTATAACCTCAATTATTACGCAAACTTTTTTAATGCTAAAAACAAAATTTTAAGTAATTTTGATTCATTATTATTTGTTCCATTGAAATGTTCTATTGTTGGCACGTCGTGATCACGTAAAATACATTTTGGAAAAATTTGGCCGTGGATGTGAAAAGGTTCGCCGTCCCTGCTCTAGTCAATGTCTGCCCAGTTAATGTGACGATAGCGATTCAGGTTCTTCATTAATGTGCGCGAAGTGAGAAAATGGATCGTACATGTTAAGGCTGTTCTCAAATCCAAACGGTCAGCTTTCTGACATAAGTTTGAATTCATTTTTGGTCGGAAACGCATGAAATTAGAAGGTGTTGTTATTCAGAAACTATGTCATCGAACTGTTTTTTCCATTTTCTTGTAAACGCAATAGATCTTTCAGAAAATTCTGTCAAAGTTGGCATTTTGAACTGAACTTCCGAACGAAAGAAGAAAATACAGTCAATAAGGGGATAAAAATGCCGTGTCACGTGATCAAAATCGCCTATAACTCAATAGGTAATTGATTGATCGAAAAATGGAAAACACAGTTCCATTCCAAATCGCTTCCCTAGTCACATTTTCCAATTTTATATCTTTCCGTTAAAAAATGAATTAGTAAATATGTCAAAACGTTTTGCGGTCGTTGAGCAAAGCAATTGAGAACTGCCTTAAGGGGTCAATCCATTTCAAATGGTCCAGAAAATCTTTTATTCGTTACTCGACCGTTTTTAAAATATCTGACATTTTTTTGGAACAACCCTAACATGATGGAAGTTCAAAATGACTATTATTTTAATTTTATTAAGTTTTGTTTGTGCATGGCGGCCATCTTTGTTTCGCCGTCTGCAGCAATTTTTTCACATGAAGGGTTTACGAAATTGTAAATAATTCATCGTCTATTTCTCCAATTCAAGTGCGGATTAAAGCAATTTGTACAGAATACATTGGGCTAAAAATCTGGTAATAGAGTAGCATCCGAAAATAAATCCTTAATGGTGAAATTTAAGCATAAAGATTCTGTTTTTTTCCAAAATTTTTCTAACAAGGAAAACTGTGAACATGACATAATTTTTTTTACAAGTAGACCGAAAGAACTTGTACTCACGCGCCAAGTTCAAAATCTGGGACTTGCCTTCTCTTCTCTAAAAAAAATCCCAAATTTTTCAAAAATGTCAAAAATGGCACTTTTGAGGCTTTGATATCTCTGATGGAGCACGAGATAAAAATATGAAGGTCTGGTTTCTGACAGTATTGTATGATGGTGTAATGCACAAGAAATTTCAGGATGGAGATTTGACTACAAGCTGAGATATGGCAACACTGTAAAAAAAACGGACTAAAAAACGGAAATACTACTGGCAATCTAGACGCCAGTACTATTTCCGTTTTTTTTACGGAATTTTTACCCATAAATTACAGAAAATTTTCCGTTTTTCTGATTAAAAACGGAAACTTTTCTGTAATTTATGGGTAAAAATTCCGTAAAAAAACGGAAATAGTACTGGCGTCTAGATTGCCAGTAGTATTTCCGTTTTTTAGTCCGTTTTTTTTTTACAGTGAAGGACAACATGTCAAAACAATACTGCCAGGCTATTGTTTTGTTGTAGTCACAGATAAGTATTTATCTCAGAGTGTCATTTAAATTTATTTTTTTGATCATCTTTAAATATTAGTAACAGAAAATAAAGCTTTTTGCAAAGCTTAGCAAATGATTAAAAAAATAATTATACCTAAGGCCATACATTTTGTATAGTTTAAGTAATTTTTGTTGTAAGTAATTTTAGTAACTAAAAGAAACCTCAGCACTTTTACATAAAGAAAAAAAAATATTTTTATACAAGACCTGAGACAAAAACAGAATAGGGAAAGAGAAAAGCTGTTAATGTTGTCATACTTGTTGAGACGTGATCAAACGTGTCAAAACACATTCTTACTTGTTGGTTTAACCTCTTAATTCTCACTCCCGTCATATTCACGGGCTGTACCTTTTTTTCAGTTTATTCAGATTTGTTTGATTCACACCAGTTTTATAGAATAGTGTAATTGACTTTATTATGGTAAAATTTTACCTGCCATTAAACAAGGTGACGATTTCTTTTTCAAAAAAGTGGTGCCAATAAGCAATATGAATTTTTAAACCGTAATTTAATGCGACCGTTAAGGGGTTAAAAACACAATTTTGATATTTCTCAAAATTTTATTTGTAGGAACCAAGTCTTGTCATCTCTATATAACTTGATTGAAGATGTTGGCCCTGCTGGCTCATAGAAATAAACTTTGAAATCACCATGTGCAAGTCTCACTTCATTAATAATTCCTAGCTTACTTGGACAAAAATGTCATTTTTCAGCAGTATAAATTTTGAAAGGGCTTTGGATACCTTTACTTTCTGAAAATTACTTGAGGCAGATGCATGATAACATCGTATAATGTTTCATTTACAGGAACATACTTATGGTAGGAACAGGGGCGCGCCGACCCAGTGTGCAAAGTGTGCGGCGCACACAGGCGCCGAAGTAATAAAGGCGCCAAAGATTTCAGTTGAGGAGCAGATATTTAAAAAAAAAATTCCTAATTTAATTAAACTAAAATGTATTACATTTTCTCGACATCTTAATTATGTTTTGTAGATTTACCAGAGACTAACTTTTTATAGATATTTAATTCTCCTTTTTTATTATTTATTTATTTCGTTTTATTCTACTTCTGAGTCTCCTGTGATTTAGACGTAGACCTGGTCAATCTTTAAATGAACCTCATGTGTGCGCACCCCATGTAGTTGCAAAAGTGAAAGGCGCCCTAATTCACATGTCTGAAAACATGCAACACTATTAAAATAGCAAATAAAGCCTTTGTGCAACAATATTAAAAAGCAGAAAAACCAACGTTTAAAATGCACAAATAATGCGTGAAAAAGCAGCAAACAGCTGTTTCGAATCTACAGCGAGATTCTTCTTCAGTGCAAGAGAGGGAAAAAAGGAACAGCGTGCTAGAAAAAGCAAGGCTGAGCAAAATGATAGACAGAGACGCGCTGCCTTATATACCCTATGCAGGTAGCGAAAGCGCCAGAAACAACAAATGAGAGAGAAGCAGTGGAAACGACTGGGTGGACAAGTAGCGACATCTACCGGAAAAGGAGAGAAAATGAAACCAAAAAAGAGGAAATTAAATTAATGCTTTCCAAATACTTGGAAAATCTGGAGTACTAGATAAATCATTGACTAAAGAGTGAGAATTTTTAATGATGTGGTAAGCTTCCCAAAAATCAAGATCAAGGTAAGAAGAACATTTTTGGATAATGGTGGCTGAGGAAAAATCGAACATATGTTGAGAAGACCAAGAATGTTGAGCAATAGAAGAACGTTTGAGCTCCTGATTTTTAACATAACCTTCATGCTCTTTTAAACGAAATCTAAGAGCACGTTTAGTCTGGCCAATATAAGAAAGGCCACATTGGCAAGAGATTTTGTAAATACCCCAGTTATCTAGGCGATCAATGGGGTGTTTGAGATTTGAAAAAGTGATTTTATTAACAGGAGAAAAAATAACATTAAAATCAAACCTTCTTAAGATTTTAGCAACTTGCTGACTGATTTTAGGAAAAAATGGTAACACAACTGAAGTAGTAGAGTTGGAATTAGAATGCTTTTCAGAATGGACGGATTTCGTCAATTTCTTATAAATAGAATCAATAATATTAGAGGAATAACCACGATCAACAGCAATAGCTTTGAGGTAATTAAGTTCAGCACTAAGTAACTGAGGAGTGGAACAAACATTGGTAGCCCGAAAAACAAAAGTATTGAAAGCAGCGAATTTCTGGTTAGGGGGATGAGAAGAATGCCTGTGAGGTGGAAGACTGACAGCAAAAGGTTTACGAAAGACGGTAGTCTGAAAGCCATTATCACAACGAATAACAAGGACATCGAGGAAAGAAAGACAGTTATTGGTCTCAATTTCAGAGGTAAATTGAATGCAGGGATTAATGGAATTCATAATAGAGAGAATATGATTAATATCCGAATTTATTTCAACCAGGACATAAACATCATCAACATAACGAACATAGAACGGAAATTTTAAAATTTCAAAAAGTTTGACCTCAAAATAGTGCATATAAATATCGCATAAAATTGGACTAAGAGGATTACCCGTAGCCAAACCATCAATCATGCGGAAGAAATTACCATTGAAAACAAAAGTATTTTGTGACAAGCAAGCGCGAGTGAGAAGAATAAGTTCCTCGATTTCAAAATAAGAGAAATGGAATTCACAAAGCCTGTTCTTGAGGCAATCCAAAGCCCCCTCAACCGGAACGTTTGTAAATAATGATTTAACATCAAAAGAAACCATCATGTGACCCTGCGGCTTAAAATTATGGAGTTTTTTAACAAAATCAAAAGAATTCTTAACAGTGAAACAGTTACTGCTCAAAAGTGGGGAAAAAACAGAAACTAAATATTTGGCAAGCTTATAAGAAGCTGTACCGATACTAGAGACAATAGGTCTAAAAGGAATGTCAGGTTTATGGACCTTAGGCAAAGCATAAAACCTGGCACAATGCGCAATAGATGGAATAAGAGACTTCTTAAAGTTAGCAGGAATAATGGAAGAAGACTTGACGGCAGACTTAATAGAATTAATTTCACTAGTGGAAGGATCTTTGCGGATGTCCACATAAGGACCATCTTTAATTAATTTATGGGATTTTTCCAAATACGAAGATTTGTCGAGAAGAACAATCTGACCACCTTTGTCAGCCTTAGTAATGATTAAGTTTGGATCAGAACGCAAATTTTTCAGACATTGTTTAACTGGAATTTTAAGATTGGGCTTATAAACATTAGAATTGAAATCAACAGTATTGGCAATGAGATGCCTGATGGACTCTTTTTGAGAAGAAGATAGAGCGCTATGCTTAAAGGCCCTTTCAATAGGAGCAATTAGATTAGGTAAAGAAGGAATAGCAGAGACAGAGAAATTGTTATTCCTACATTTCCTACTTGACTGTAGGCGTAAGAAGGTTATTCCTAATTTCATTTCTATACGTTGTAATTTATATTCTTCTAACAGAATTGACAAGGTCTTATTTCGTTCTAAATTAGCTCTTTTAAGAGCTTTGATTCAAGAGACTCGCCATAAAATTGCTCATATAGAGCGCGAGTTATATTCCTTACATATCAGCCTCGCTAATTCTACACCTGATTTTGAGTCTATAGACAGAAGGTCATGGAGTAGAGTTCTCACAGCTTCTTCTGTTCATTGTTCGGTTTTAAAGAAGAAATTTAATGAACTTTGTAAAAGTCCTGTCGTTAATAACCCCAGCAATTTGCCTGTTGTTAACCAAAATGTTGTTGTCAATCTTTCTAGTGTTTCTTTAAGTGACAATCAGCTCGATGCTCTCAAATTGAATAACAATTTCTCTGTCTCTGCTATTCCTTCTTTACCTAATCTAATTGCTCCTATTGAAAGGGCCTTTAAGCATAGCGCTCTATCTTCTTCTCAAAAAGAGTCCATCAGGCATCTCATTGCCAATACTGTTGATTTCAATTCTAATGTTTATAAGCCCAATCTTAAAATTCCAGTTAAACAATGTCTGAAAAATTTGCGTTCTGATCCAAACTTAATCATTACTAAGGCTGACAAAGGTGGTCAGATTGTTCTTCTCGACAAATCTTCGTATTTGGAAAAATCCCATAAATTAATTAAAGATGGTCCTTATGTGGACATCCGCAAAGATCCTTCCACTAGTGAAATTAATTCTATTAAGTCTGCCATCAAGTCTTCTTCCATTATTCCTGCTAACTTTAAGAAGTCTCTTATTCCATCTATTGCGCATTGTGCCAGGTTTTATGCTTTACCTAAGGTCCATAAACCTGACATTCCTTTTAGACCTATTGTCTCTAGTATCGGTACAGCTTCTTATAAGCTTGCCAAATATTTAGTTTCTGTTTTTCCCCACTTTTGAGCAGTAACTGTTTCACTGTTAAGAATTCTTTTGATTTTGTTAAAAAACTCCATAATTTTAAGCCGCAGGGTCACATGATGGTTTCTTTTGATGTTAAATCATTATTTACAAACGTTCCGGTTGAGGGGGCTTTGGATTGCCTCAAGAACAGGCTTTGTGAATTCCATTTCTCTTATTTTGAAATCGAGGAACTTATTCTTCTCACTCGCGCTTGCTTGTCACAAAATACTTTTGTTTTCAATGGTAATTTCTTCCGCATGATTGATGGTTTGGCTATGGGTAATCCTCTTAGTCCAATTTTATGCGATATTTATATGCACTATTTTGAGGTCAAACTTTTTGAAATTTTAAAATTTCCGTTCTATGTTCGTTATGTTGATGATGTTTATGTCCTGGTTGAAATAAATTCGGATATTAATCATATTCTCTCTATTATGAATTCCATTGATCCCTGCATTCAATTTACCTCTGAAATTGAGACCAATAACTGTCTTTCTTTCCTCGATGTCCTTGTTATTCGTTGTGATAATGGCTTTCAGACTACCGTCTTTCGTAAACCTTTTGCTGTCAGTCTTCCACCTCACAGGCATTCTTCTCATCCCCCTAACCAGAAATTCGCTGTTTTCAATACTTTTTTTTTCGGGCTACCAATGTTTGTTCCACTCCTCAGTTACTTAGTGCTGAACTTAATTACCTCAAAGCTATTGCTGTTGATCGTGGTTATTCCTCTAATATTATTGATTCTATTTATAAGAAATTGACGAAATCCGTCCATTCTGAAAAGCATTCTAATTCCAACTCTAATACTTCAGTTGTGTTACCATTTTTTCCTAAAATCAGTCAGCAAGTTGCTAAAATCTTAAGAAGGTTTGATTTTAATGTTATTTTTTCTCCTGTTAATAAAATCACTTTTTCAAATCTCAAACACCCCATTGATCGCCTAGATAACTGGGGTATTTACAAAATCTCTTGCCAATGTGGCCTTTCTTATATTGGCCAGACTAAACGTGCTCTTAGATTTCGTTTAAAAGAGCATGAAGGTTATGTTAAAAATCAGGAGCTCAAACGTTCTTCTATTGCTCAACATTCTTGGTCTTCTCAACATAGGTTCGATTTTTCCTCAGCCACCATTATCCAAAAATGTTCTTCTAACCTTGATCTTGATTTTTGGGAAGCTTACCACATCATTAAAAATTCTCACTCTTTAGTCAATGACTTATCTAGTACTCCAGATTTTCCAAGTATTTGGAAAGCATTAATTTAATTTCCTCTTTTTTGGTTTCATTTTCTCTCCTTTTCCGGTAGATGTCGCTACTTGTCCACCCAGTCGTTTCCACTGCTTCTCTCTCATTGGTTGTTTCTGGCGCTTTCGCTACCTGCATAGGGTATATAAGGCAGCGCGTCTCTGTCTATCCTTTTGCTCAGCCTTGCTTTTTCTAGCACGCTGTTCCTTTTTTCCCTCTCTTGCACTGAAGAAGAATCTCGCTGTAGATTCGAAACAGCTGTTTGCTGCTTTTTCACGCCTTATTTGTGCATTTTAAACGTTGGTTTTTCTGCTTTTTAATGCAACACTATTATCTCACTGTAATAGTGGTAAAGCATAGTACAGTTTTATTACCACATGGGGGTAAATTCCACTGATTTCTTTTTTATTTTTAAATAGAAATCTTATCCTTATTGCAGAATTTCTGCACAGTTGCTAAGTCCCCGTCTTTTATCTTAGAGAAAATCTGGTTCTTTTAAATCGACCAAATGCTCCAATTAAATAAAACAACATTTTCTTCATTAAAATACTGGTATCCAAAAAGCCGGAGACTTAGCGGCTCTGTTTCTGCCATAAATAAGATGACAATTACTATTCGGAAATACTGGTAAAAATGTCCCCTGCGATTATCAGGCCACGAATAGTGGTAGACTTATGCGTCACAAGCATCTTATACGATGCATGTACATTTCACGGTGATAACCATAAGACCCTTACGACTCAGAAACCGTATTTAAAAATAATTTACAGAAATGATATAAATACATAGTGAATTTAAAATTGCATTTTTCAGAAGGCAAACCTATCTCAAAAGTTTTGTAAGTGAAATTGCCCGAAACCTTAAACACTAAATAACAAATTAATAACATAATATAATTAACGCTAAATAACGGTCATTGGAAATAATTAAAATAACCCCATTCAAATATTATTGAATTTAAAGAAAACATACTTTAAAGTGGATTTTTAATTTTAAAAATAGCTACTAATAGAAAGATCTGAATGGGCGCCACTATAGCGACCGCGGGAGACGCGTTGGACAGATCTAGATTAGAGATCGGAATTTTTAGACCAGAGCCCAGTCCGTTTATATTTTTGCAGTTCGCGACTCGGCCTGTACAAAAATTAGTGAAAACAGACCCGATCCAGCCCGTTCAAAAATAAATTAAATCAGGCCAAAAAAATTCCGATTTTTCTTAACAATTTAAATTCTTTAAAAAAGTACTGCATACATATTTACGAAGAAATGTTAGATTGCTATGTGTTTCCAAGACAGGAATGACACAATAGCAACATCTAGACACACGGCAGTGTGTCAGCCAAGTTCGCCTGACATAGCCGTGTGTTATTTACACGAACCATTTCGAGCTGTTTTCATCAAATTTCAATGCTCTACAACTGAAAATCTATGAAATCTACGTACTTGTTATACGAAATGTGTAGTAAGTCTACCCTAATTACCTAAAATCCAAAGTTTTATAAATAACGCTTAATTAGTTTCCGAGATAATGACATTTGAAAATGTATGATAATTGATAATTTTACCACTGACTGACTGACTGACTGACTGACTGACTCACTCATCAAAAAGATCTCGTATATCTACTGCAGCTACAGACTTCAAATTTGGTACGAAGTTCGTTTACACTATAAAACTAAGGAAAAAAATAAAAAAATTGTGAAAATCGATGGATTACCCACCTGGGGGTGCCCATTTTTACTTTACCATTGCGTCTATTAGGCGAAATTTTAATTTGCCGTAGGAGGGGGACACTGTTCTGTCGCCAAATACCGCCAAGTTTCTCGCCAACATGGCGATATATCGCCAAATTTGGCGACCAAAATTAGTCGCCAAAAGTGACGCCACCTTGGCGATATCTCTAATATTTCGCCAAATTCCCATAGACTTTCATTGTAAACCTATCTACTTACAGGGGGTTTATCTGGGCTTACTTGCTTACAGAAAATCAACTAATTGAGATATTCTGTCCGTCACAGAGCCCGTTCTCAGAAACTATACATGTTGGAGGCGTGAAATTTTGCATATTTACAGCTGAACACCTCACATCAAATGAAAAATCATAAAATTTTGAAAAAGTTGTAAATTTAACCCTTTGGGGTCTCACATGTGTATTTTAAACAATCCTTTCTAAGTGAGCCCCTAATTAGGTTGGAGGCGTGAAATTGTACATACTTATAGCTGAACACCTCACATCAAACGAGAAATCATAAAATTTTGAAAAAGTCGTACATTTAACCCTTTGGGCTCCCCCATGTGTATTTTAAACAATTCTTTCAAAGTGAGCCTCTAATTAGGTTGGAGGCGTGAAATTTTGCATACTTATAGCTGAACACCTCACATCAAACGAGAAATCATAAAATTTTGAAAAAGTCGTACATTTAACCCTTTGGGCTTCCACATGCGTATTTTAAGCAATTCTTTCTAACTGAGCCCCTTATTAAATTGCAGATTTGAAATTTGCATGCTTATAGCAGAACACCTGAGGCCAGACGACAAATCATAAAATCTTGAAAAAGTCTTACGCTTAACCCTTTGAGCTACCACATATGTATTTTAAGCAATTCTTTCTAAGGGACTCCCTAATTAAGTTGGAGACATGACTTTTTGCATACGTATAGCTGAATACCTCAGACCACACGACAAATCATAAAAATTTCAAAAAGTCTTATATTATTTGCTCCTCCGGGCTCTAACTTGTGTATTTTAAGCAATTTTTCTGACCTCCGCCCTTTTCACCCGGGGAGCACTTTTCCAACTTTTGCCGACACCCCTTTGACCATTCTTTCATATTATGCACCATAGTCTTACATATTTTAGTTCCACTTTTTATCGCCAGGGGGCGCCTACTTATCTCGGGTGCTATGGGCTCAATCCCCTCGACTAATATATCTACGGATAGTATGTAAAACGGAGTTTCGTTCGGATAGAGGTTTGTTTAGAATAAAGTGCGCCCCTGGTTGCGAAATGTGGAACTAACAGATATTTCAAAAGGATAAAGTGTTTTGAAAGGAATATTAAACGAAACCCTTTGTGCGATCTGTGATCACACTTACCCACTTGTTATTTTCAAAATCATGAGAGAAAAGTTTATTTAGTTAATTAAATTTGAAAATCCAGGGAGGGGCAATGTTCTTCCTCTGCACTGCCTCTTTGCCTGCACCCATGGATGAATGATACATAGTGTGGCATAAGCACATAACTTTATTTTTCACTTTCAGTACAAAAAAGCAGGCCCAGCTATAGGTTATTTAATTGGAAAATTTAATAGGAAAATTTAATATAGGAATTTAATAGGAATTGTTGTTTCAGAAACAATAAAAATTTCGAATCAATACATTTCGTTTCAAAACATGCATTCAGTGTAGCAGTATTAAAATATAGATTTCTGCCGCAAATTGACAGTCAAATAGTTTGTTGTAGGTAATTAAAATTAAAATTGAATGTTGCTTGTTGAATAAAATAGTCTCATGTAAACACATTAAAAAGCATTAAGTAAAGTGTCTAAATATATTGTAACTTTACAAAAAGTAATGGTATCTAACAAAAACTTAGCTGTGAAAAAAGGGAGCCAAGTTCTGTAAAGACAATGGCAAGAAAAGAAGTGATATCTAAGTGGGTGCCAAGTTCAAATAAAATTCACTGAAACTTACCTACTGAAGTATTATAGCATTTTTAAAATTGTTTAGAAATAAAAATTATTGACAGCATATTAATAATAAATCTAGAACTTGGGAAGTTTTTGATAAATGTTATGCCTATCAATTTCATGTCTTAATAAAATGATGATGTTAATATTAACAACAATGTCATTATAAAAAATTTAATATAGTTATTATTATAAACAAATGACTCATGTTAAAGATTTGATAAACCAATAAATACACAAATACATTCCCGCTCGTCTTTGGTTATCACTCTAGTACCCACCCTTCGGAAACCTAAATGCAAACAGACTAAAAGGCCTGAGAAAGAGACAGATAACTTTACGCTTGTTCTTGGTCATCCCTATAGAGACCCCCTTTAACCCTTCAGGGGCAAAGAGCTTTTATTCGTGACATGCTGAAATGATTCAATCACACCAGAATTTAAAAACAAATTTATTTCAAAATGGGTAAAAGCTTCTTTTCACGTATTTAATAAAATTAAACTTTTTAGTCCTGAATTCTAGTGGCAATGTGGCATTTTGCAGTTAAAATTAGGTGGGATATATTTTATCCCACCACCCTTCAAGGGGAAGGAGCTCACTCAAATGAAGGCTTCCAAACATGAAATAACAAGTTTAGATATAATAATGTCATTAATAAAAATAAATGACTTGTAGGTAAAAACTTGTCAAGTTCTAGATTTATTATTAATATGCTGTCAATAATTTTTATTTCTAAACAATTTTAAAAATGCTATAATACTTCAGTAGGTAAGTTTGAGTGAATTTTATTTGAACTTGGCACCCACTTAGATATCACTCTTTTCTTGCCATTGTCTTTACAGAACTTGGCTCCCTTTTTTCACAGCTAAGTTTTTGTTAGATTAATGATTACTTAGACTCTTAGAGTTTTCAACATTCAAATAAAGATTCTTTGAAAAAATTAATGTAGTTTCGAATAAAAGAAAAAGAGGATTAAAAGCATCATAACGTTTGAAGCTGTATTATAAAAAGTAGATTTTTGAAAATATTTCTCTGTAATTTATTAAGGTATATTTACAGTGGTTCCGTTAACAGAAGTTTATTACTACTTTTACAAAATATATTGCCTGCCTCACATGTCCTGGGAACAATTAAGTCCAATTCCGGCACGGCTCGACTATGTAGAAGAAAAATGTAAGCCTCAACCCGGCCCGAGTCTGCTGAAAAAATAAAGCGCGGTGTCAAGCACGATATAGCTGTCCGATGCCGATCTCTACGCTGGATATGGCTTAATTTTTCTATCGACTCTCCAGTTTAATTTTTTGCAGTTCCGTACATTAAAAAAATTGTCTTTATTCCGCCAGCTCGGATCGATTCGTTTAAAAGTTTGCCTTCATTTTTCCGGGCCGGGTAGACCTCTGTCTACCCTGAATAGAGAAACAATATAAAACCAGAACTTGTATGAGTGTGCTGTTCAATGTAGAGATTTTAGATTGGAGAGACTGACAGCAATTATGGAGCAAATTTTAATTGGTAGAATGAAGCATCAACCGTTTGTGAAAGTTTTGGCACTGTGACACAGGTTTAACACTGAGTTTTGCGCTCCTAGAGTAAAGTCTACTTTAGGTGGCCGAAGCAATATACTTTTTCAGTGCTCCTACAAGTGATCACTTCTGTAGAAACTATTATGTATTGGGCAAAAATTGTAGGGGTTTTTTTCGGACCATAAACCTCCGTGCAGAACAAATACTTTTTTATCTTGCACTCTGTACCAATCATCATGGCGGAAATAGAACTTTTGTTAATGGGGAGGGTATGGTGAAAATAGGCTGAATTTGACTATAAATTCTTACTTTTTCAAAGATTGAGAGAAGCGACCTTTCCCTACACCTCCTTCCTACGCTCGTGTCTAATCACATACTGAATAAATAATTGTGATGATTATAAGATTTGTTCATTTTAACAGAACATGAAATTGAAAGTATTGAAATATGAGCACTTATCAGCTTTAGATATAACCTTAGACGCTTAAGAGACTAGGATGAAAACAAAAATTCAATTTAGACATAAATAAGTTAGGAACTACAATGAATAGCCGTATTGTGAACGGAAAAATACCGATTAAAAAAAAAATGTTTTAAATTCCCGTGGTTTAACGTGGTTTAACGTGGTTTAACTAACTCACCCGCCCGGCATTGCAAATTATTATAATTTTTAAGGTTTTTATAATTTGTTTGTTAATTTTATAAGGTTATTATAACCTTAAATAGTTTAAAATCAAACGTTGAATGATTTTATATTTTTAAAGGAAAAATTTTCCAAAAGAACCCAGAGATGGGGAGGGGGGCGCAATGTCTTCAGCAGCATATGCACCGGCCCGGTTTGTTTTGATTTTATATTTTTAAACGAAAATCTTTCCAAACGAGTTTAATGTTATCAGCAACACTGCCTTCGGCAGGGTACAAGCTCGGATTTGTATGATTTTTCATTTTTAAATGAAAATTTATCCAAATGTAGCTCGAGTTGAGGGTCCCACTGCCTTCTGCAGCGTACACCGGGGTTGATATCAACGCTCTGGCCTGATTTTTCAAGTGAACCTCGAATTTGTATTTAATTTCTGGCATTTAGATATATAAAAGTTTCAATTCTGACCAAAAATTCGGGATAAAACATTAATAATATAAAATGCGTACCATCCCCTCACTTTTTTGAAATCTTGAGAAAAATTGAATGAAATGACTTTAAGGTTTTTTTTTTTTTATTGAAATAGTACTAAATATTAATATTTGTTCACACCAGAGATATCGTTAGATTCGGAAAAATACCTAGAATGTATTAATAGGTTTGATTGTTTTTTTAATTTTAAAACTTCAGAAAAACGGAAAACTTGAAAACTGACACGAATCGCGACCAAATAAAAAGGTTTTTTGAAAGAGTAATGAAAAATACCATTTGAATTAGGAAAGATAAGATGATTTTTTTTAACTCCATGGGGACCCGGCCATTTCAATTTCAAAATGCAGTAAAACTCGAATGTCACGCTTTCGTCAGCCTGAAGAAATGTAAAGGTATGATTACTTTGAAGAAAGGAAGCTCGTCATTTTGCGATTATCATTATGGCTTTTAATTATATTTCGGCTAATTATCAAAAAAGGAAAAATCTGATCCTCAAGTGCATTTGGGCCTGCCATCGCCTATCCTTATCCAAATTTTCAGACATCTATGTTCCGTAGATTTTCTGCCCACCAGTGGACGAGAGGTTCTGATCTCGAAGCTGCTAGAGGGGAGGTCCTGGGTTCGATCCCAATCGCGCCCATCGGCCTAATCGTTCGGAGTTTTCGTGGTTTTCTTCGAACCTTGGTTTTCGAAGCGTAAATACAGGTTACGTTCCCTTAGAAAGACCTCCACGGAGGGCACTCCCCCCCTTTGGGCCTATATCTCTCGTGTTGATAATTGGCCGTCATAAACACAACCAACCAACCAACCGTAGATTTTCTTAGCCATCTCTAATACATGGAAAGTAAAGTCAAAGTCTTTCTTTTATATTAATATCGATATACAAATTAGAGATTGCAAACCACTTTATTTCATTAGTATGGATGCAATCTATTATTATTGTATTGTATTATTTTATCTGGGATTGGGAAATTTTACCATTTAATGCAGGATTCTGATACAGATCGGTTTTATTTTTACAGGCTTTATTGTGTTTCGAATTTTATTTACATAACTGCCAACCTCCCTTATTTTTCAAGTAATTTAAATGTTTGGAACCAGAAATTTTGTTTAATAAATGAAATGAAATACGAACCCTATAGAAACAACACACATTTTATTAAATAATTTTCTGGTTCAAAAAACTTTATTTGATCTGGGATAAAACTCCAACAGGATGGCAGTTATTCTGTTATAGATACTCAAAGATTTTTTTTTTAATATATAAAGATTTATTTTCCGAGGAGTGGAGGGAAGGGGGTGTAGAGGGCGCCAACTGAAATTCTGCACACAGGCGCTGGACACTGTTGGCGCGCCCCTGGGTAGGAATAAGTTTCAGGGACTGGCAAGCAGCATTAAAATTGTGGTTTTTAAACCAACAAGCAGGAATGTGTTTTGACACGTTTGATCATGTCTCAACAAATATGACAACATTAACAGCTTTTTTCTTTCCCTATTCTGTTTTTGTCTCAGGACTTGTATAAAATTTTTTTTTTCTTTATGTAAAAGTGTTGAGGTTTCTTTTAGTTATTAAAATTACAACAAAATTTACTGAAACCATACAAAATGTAGGCCTTAGGCATAATTATTATTTAAATTAATTCCTAAGCTTTGCAAAAGACTTTATTTTCTGTTACTATTATTTAAAGATAATAATAAAAAAAATTAAATGACACTCTGAGATAAATATTTACTTGGACTGCAACAAAACAATAGTTTGGCAGTATTATTTTGACATGTTGCCCTTGCCATATCTCAGCATGTAGTCACATCTCCATCCTGAAATTTCTTGTGCATTACACTACCATATAATACTCTCAGAAAACAGAACTTCATATTTTTATCTCGTGCCCCACCAGAGATATCAAAGCCTCAAAAGTGCGATTTTTGACATTTTTGAAAAATTTGGGATTTTTTTTAGTGAAGAGAAAGCAAGTCTCAGATCTAGAACTTGACGTGTAAGTACAAGTACTTTCGGCCTATTTGTAAAAAAAAAAAAAAAAAAAAAAAAAATTATGTCATGTTGACAGTTTTCCTTGATAGGAAAATTTCCTTTTGTAAACGGACAAATTTTGAAAAAAAAAAAAAAAAAAAAAAAAAAAAAATTATGCTTAAATTTCACCAATAAGCAGTTAGTTTCGGAAACTACTCTATTACCAAATTTTTAGCTCAATGTATTCTATACAAATTGCTTTAATCCGCACTTGAATTGGAGAAATAAACGATGAATTATTTCTAATTCTGTAAACTCTTCATGTGAAAAAATTGCTCCAGACGATGAAACAAAGATGCCCGCCATGCACAAACAAAAATTAACAAAATTAAAATAAGAGTCATTTTGAACTTTCATCATGTTAGGGTTGTTGTACCAAAAATGTCAGATTTTTTTAAAAATGGTCGAGCAACCAGTGCTGGACCAGTTGAAATGGATTGACCCATATACATATTCCAGAGAAAAGAAAAATTTAGACTCTATAGAGTCTAAATTAAATATGAACATATATGTTCATATTTAATTTTAAAGAAATCACAACGGATAAAAAAAAAATACACATTCTTAATATTTAGATCATGCTTAGAACTTATTTTAAAAATATGTGAGTTTATAAGCATTGTTTTTGAAGTGGAAAAATTAAAAATATTTTATAACAACAGGACTTTGGAAAAATAGCAATAATTTACGGAAAAGTACGGTAAAAAGATAAGAATTTGTATTTAAAATTAGAATTAAAATGAAATCAAACATTGTTAAACATATAACATTCACCTTTTAAAAAGTTATTAATAAACCTCTAAAAGTAACTAAAATACAATAAACAATAACGTTTAAAATACTCAATTATTGCCATAAGTGATAAACATAAATTTTAAAAAAGGCAAAATACCTTTATTTATTTACCTTTCGACATGTTTCATTGCATGAGACTTCAACATTCTCAAGAAAATAAAATGATAAAAATATTTTCGCGAAATTTCAAATCGAAAAACTAGTAAACAAAAACATTTTATTATTTTTTTAATTTACAATAACGTTTAATTAGTTTTAAATTCACATAAGCAATAAATACTGAGATCTAAAGATCTAAAATTTGAATTATACATGAAAAAAGAACGTAATTAACGTACATCATATGAATTATTAAAACACCGTATTTTATGGAAGGAACGCCGCACCTGTCGTAAGCGCCACACTCCTCAAAATTGGTCTGAGTAAGCTTTAAAATATCGTAATCGCCGCACCCGTCGTAAGCGCCGCACTCCTCAAAATAGGTCTGAGTAAGCTTTAAAATATCGTAATCGCCACACCTGTGGGAACTCTACTTTTGCCGACAGTGTCTCATTGACCTAACTTTAATCAAAGTGTTCTGAACAGTGTAGGGTGCCTCATTTTTAATAACTTAAGATTCTAAAATTTTATTTAATATTTAAATCAGGTTTTAAATATTTTTATGTAATTTTTAAATTAAGGAGACGTCAACTGGAATTAAATTCATACAGAGCGCGGGACGCGGACCTCCCTCCTTAGGCGCTCCCCATTTTTATAATTGGTCGGCGCAACTTAGCACTCTTTTTATGACGCTTTTTACGTCGCATTCACTTTAGCTCTTTTTTGGTTTATATTAGAAGCTCCCAAATTCTAAGTGGAAGAGTTGTAAATTTTCTTTGTCCACCTTTTTGATTTGGTATCATCATCGGAAATGTCACCGATTTCATTACCGGCAAGGTCAGAAAGTTTCGCGTTATTGAGCAGGGGACTTGAGAATAGTATTTAGGGTGTTCTCAAATCCAAAAGGGTAACATTCTGACATGTTTTAATTTATTTTTGTTCGGAAATGCAGAAAACTAGCAGGTGTTGTTGCTCAGAAACTATGTAATCGAGCTATTTTTTCCGTTTTTTTTGCAAACGCAATAGATCTTTCCGAAAATAGTCTCAAAGATGACATTTTGAACCGAAGTTCCCGAAGAAAGCAGAAAAACCAGTCCGTGAAGGGCGAAAATCGTCTTTGTCACGTGACCAAAATCACTTATAAATGAATAGGTAATTTATTGATCCAAAAATGGAAAAAACAGTTCCATTCCAAATCGCTTCCATGACCACGCTTTCCAATTTTATATCTTTCCGCTAAAAAATGAATTTGTGAATATGTCAAAACGTTTTGCGCTTGTTGAGCAGAGCAGTTAAGAACAGCCTTAAAGAACTTTACTTTATCCCAAGTTTACGCGCACGAAAAAAAAAAAAAATCGTAAACGCCGCACTTGACAAAAAAAAAAAAAAAAAAAAAAAAAAAAAAAAAAAAAACCTTTTTAACTCGTAAACGCCGCGGTGTTTCTTCCATAAAATACGGTAATACAACTTTATATGGGTATACTTGAAAAGAAAGAAATAATATTAATTGATTAATACTTTGTTTAAGGGGTCTCAAAACTCGTAAAATTGGAAAAAAAAGAGACAAAGAGACCATTTTCAACATTTAATATCTTAAATTGTATATGATTTTAAAACACAATTTTTACTGGAGATGATAGATATAAGTACCGTATTTTCGCGCGTATCCGCCGCTCCTCGGAAAACTCGATTTCCAACCAGAATTTATTTTAAATAAAATGTGACTTACTTCTGCTTTGCACTTATTTGGCTTCTTTTTTTCAATAAAATTTCCGGTTTGAAAAAGACTTAACTAAGCCGCGGCGGATACGCGGGAAATTACGGTATGTTCTTTCATTTCATGTAGTAAAAGAAAATAGCAAGATGCAAGAGGACTCCAAAGTGTCAGACATTTCAGGAGCAGAACATCGGTATAACAGTTTACGCGCAGGATTGCAAAATAAATATTGAATCTAGAATGAAATTTTTGTTGCTTAAACTTATATTTCAGATTGTAATAATTTCCCGGAACCCAAATAACTTTGTATTTAAAGCACTTTTGTATTTAGCTATTAAAAAATTCTCAAAATTTCAACAGTATAATCACCTAAAAAAATATTTGTTTGAACAATTAAAAGGAAAGTTTAGGTTCAGTTTATACAGACTGACATGAAACATACGTTTTGAAAATTTTACGAAAAAATATTCAGAAGTTTTTGAGATATCGTGCACGTTATGCCGTATCATTTGACGAAAATCGCGGATTCTTAAAAATTAAAAAAAGCTGAAATCCGCCATTTGGCGGAAAAGTGACATCCCTGTGCGATTAGATCTAATTTTTCGATAATTATTATTTATTGCGAGGTTTTGTGCTATTTCATAATTCTTAAATTCATGAAAATGGACATACGAAGAATTTTCAGTTTAATTTGTTCTCAAATTACCTGCTCAACAAAGCGGAACTTTCTGACACATTTTTAAGCGTAAAAGCATAAAATTGGCATGCCTCACTGTTAAAATGGCTTGGAATCGAATAGAGTTTTCGATTTTTTCATAATTAAATACTTGTCGAAATATAAAATATAAAGCCATTCTTTCCAGGTGACAAGATTTTCTCCTTCCTCGCGCTGTCGCGTGGAGAACTCGGTTCAAAACATCCACTTTGACAGCAATTTCTGAAAGATCTTTCGTGTTTACCAAAAAATGGAAAATGTCTTTCGATCACATAGTTTCTGAATAACAATATTAGCCAATTTCTTGCTTTTCCGAACAAAAATTAATTAAATTTTCGCGCTGCCGCGATGATTTGCGAACAGCCTTAAGGGGAGAAGTGGGAAGTATTAGGTGAAAATTAGCCAAATTTGCCAAAATTATAGCATTTTCAAAAGTTTATTACGGGGCTGGGGCCTAGTACTCACATACACCTAACCCCCCAATTGCGTACACCCTGGGAATAGGTTGAATCTTTTCGATAATATGTGTCACACAGATTTTTAAAATTAAAGGGGTATGGAAAGAAAGAAAATGCTCTTTTTTTTTACTTACACTCATAACATATCCAGATACAATTGGTGGGTCTGTTCCCACTGATGCACTGCTTTGCCCATTTTCTTCCGACGATTTTTTCTAAAATAAAAAATCCTTATTGAAATTTGTGATATTACATAAATAATTTTTCTTTTATTTACACATAAAACAGGAATCAAAGTATTTTTTCCTATTACACATTAATGCTCACACTTAATGATTACAAATCTACTTTTTTTTTTATTGTCTACCGAAATACATAAATTCCTGAGAGTTTTGAAATACAACATGCATATAATTTTAAAATCCAATTTCTGAGAGTAGGGGAAGAAGGACAGTTAGCCCTCAGCAGGCGGATTGCGGAGGAGGGAGTAATCCACCTTGTGGAAGGAGGAGGAGAGTGGAATCCACCTGTGGGTGGAAAGGGAGGCTTATCCTATAGTAGGAGGGGTTAAATTTTTTGAGGGGGCTTATTTTTTTTTTTCGAATTGATTTAGGATTAGAATGGAAATATCATACTATAACATAGTGAGTTAGATCTTTTCGAGAGGAAGTATGAAGGGGCTAAATTTTTCGATGGGCTTATTATTTACGGGGGTTTATTTTTAGGTGGGCTTAATTTATTATTTTTTTTTTTCGAATCGACTTAGAGTAGAAATGGAAATATCATACTTTAACATAGAGATGTAGGCATTTTCGAAAGGTAGTTTGAGGGGCTAAATTTTTTAGGTGGGCTTAATGTTGAGGGAGCTTAATTTTTTTTTTCTTGTCTTAGAATTTAAATGAAAATGAAAATTTCTTACGTTCTCTGAAGAAAATTTTTGATGCTGTCATCTGTAGGATATCATTTTAATATATTTTTGAAGATAGTATTTTACTTTTCCACACGTTTTGGGTAAGGTTTGAACCTGCAAAATGGTCTCTTGGTTCAATAATATGTTGAAGACTTAACTAATCGAGTCAAGAAACTATGTCTATATTGATGTCATTAAATTAATGACAAGGATTAAATTAGCAGAGTTTAATTAAAAGCACGATGAAAGCTAACGCTGATAGTCCCGATAAAGTATTAAATAGTTATGAAAAGAAAAGAAACGTATGGTGGCGAAATAAAAACAAAGTAAGTTTAAAACAAACTAGCGTTTATTAACTAAAATATAAAATAAGTTTAAATATAGTTCAAACAATAAACCAAATCTTTAAATTCAATGAACACATTTAAGCGGTCAGATTAAATATAAATACATATCCAGAAAACCAACTAACAATAAAAGAAAACTGAACTCATAACAATAAAGAAATGAAAATGATCACAGAATGACCGGTCCTCCTCAAAGTTCCATGTTGTTCACAAACATCTAATACGCCGATGAATTAAACTGAAATACAGGGAATCATATATCCGTGCCGAAACAACTCCAGGAAAAATACTTCTCTATAGATGAAGATGCGTTGTAAATAATCATTAGGTGAAACGTCAAAATGTAGATGCCGATAACAAGTAGCGAGTAAAACGGCTTCGCAATATGTGGCACGGGTCAACTACACAATAGAATTCTCCCCACCTCCAAACGGTCTGTCGGGGCTCAGATGAGAAGGAAATATTTTCTTCTTTGCACTGGCCTGCTATTGATGCATACAGGAATCCATTTTGTTGCCTAAGTGGAAGCATAAATACAGAATGACTGCACGCGAGAGGAAAGACGCGAATAAAACAATAATAAGTGGAATATTTACGTAGCTTGTGCGTTCTTAAAATGCAGTTACATTTTTTTTTTCAATTTTAAGCCTTCGTGAAGGTTTCAAAATGTATAATATCAATGATTTTTAACCCCTAAAATAACAATTTTTAAATTTAAGAATTTCTTACGATACATATTTATGAATAAGATTATGAAGTTTTAACATCTATCATTGTTTTTCAGTTATACATAAATATTTTTCAACATCAAAGTTAATCAACGCAGTATATAACTGAGATTTTAATTCCCATCAGCAGTATTTGTTTTCTATTTAAAATAAAAGTCACTTTTTATTTATTTATTATATATATGAATACTTTTCATTTTTTAAGGTGGGAGGGGGTATCTTTAAAAATTTTAATGTCATCTAATCCTCCACTCCCTTGCACAGAGTTTAAAATCATGAATTTTTTTTTCTTTTTTGACCATTGGCTTCTTAGTAATGACAATAAGTATCCGCGTAAAATTTTCCTTACCCACAAAACTTAAAACATTTAAAACATTTTTCTCTTTATTTGTTTCTTTCAAATGTTAAGTTGTGTTAAATGTTAAATAAATAAATGACTTACCCTTCTCCCAAATAAAAAAATAAATTAATAAATAAAATATAAAAATAATTTCAAAATTTTTAGATTATTATACTGTATTTGTTATTCATTAGAATCGTTGATGTTAATTCTCTCCCATCCCCCCGGCAAATAGAGAGAATAATTAATAGCTGGTATTAATACAAAAAAAATTCTTTTTTTCAGCTTTTGTAGTCTTAAACCCTGTAAAGAAAAAGGGAACACATTTTCTTATTTCATTGTAAGTTTCACACCTTTGTTTAAAATAAGCTATCTAAATCTGCAAAAATATGTTACCAATTTACCTTTATAAATGTGTGAAATTTAAATAGCAAGATTATTTTCCTTTATAATAATAATAATAATAATAATAAAAATACTCCGCATTCATAATGCTTATTCTTTAGCTATTATTTTTTCCGTCATTACTCGGCGAATTTAGATAAAACATTAATTACTTTATCAAAGTCAATATTTTTAATAAATATTTCTTTATTAAACTGGGCTAACGACTAATTATTGCCAAATGATAATTTAAAATACTTTTATTGCTTAAAAAATATATAAGTTTCACATTTTTTCTTTAATCGTTTAAACAAACAAATCTTAAAACCCCTTTTTATGAAATTTTCATTATACTAATATTTTCAATAAACAGTATAGTGCAATACAAAATTTTAGTTTTATTTAACCTTTTGCTCTTCTTTGTGGAGAGTAACTTGCCATTTTTTAAAAATCTCTGCTACTAGGTGTGCGAAGTGTTAATGCAACAATAGCTTGGCTTTTTTTTTCACCCATCAGTAACCCCCCCCCCCCGCATCCCCCCCCCCAAAAAAAAAAAAAAAAAAGAGACAGAGAGAGAGAATTTGGTTCAAAATTCAAGAGAGTGTTCTTAAAGAAATTGTTATTCTTGTTCTAGGGATTGTTTTCCTTTTTTTTTTTTATCTGTAATATTTTACATGTTTTCTTATCATGTTTTGAATAATTTAAAGTTTTTTTTTTATTATTTTATGCCAGAATCCTCCCAGATTACGATTAAACAATAATGAACTTTGTTTTCACAAAAAAAAAAAAAAAAAAAAAAAAAAAAAAAAAAAAAAAGAATGATTTTATTATATAGTCAATCGTATAAACTGCGTGCTTATGTACTTTTTTTGTATCACGACAGACAATTTTTGTATAAGAAATCACGATTGCAATTCACTTCTTATTTAATCAAAAATATAGAATATGTCACTAAACCGAAGTCCTATTTTTATTCCACGTTTTAAAGCCTTATAAAAGAACAATTTTTAATCTTTTATCATCAATAACTTGAAATGGAAATAAATCTTCGCTTATCTTAAATGCATAAATTCTGCGGATTTCAATATTCAAAATTACTGAAAGAAAATTTAAAGATTGTACGCATTCTAAATGTCCCGTACTATACGCAACAACTGTCGTGACGTTGTTAATAATAATGTAGCTCTTGTAAAGATAATTTAAACAAACCTACTTTATTATACATGAACTATAATAACTCGAGAAGTACTAAAAATTTCTTTGGCTTACATCCAGGCAACACTGAGCTAGTTACTCCATACTTTGGACTCAAGAAAAAAAAGTAGCTTGAATATTTTATTCATCTTTTAATTATACCTTTAATAGTTTCAATTCAAGAATAACATTTTCAATAATCAATTTTTCCTATGTTTTCCATATATTATTCAAGTTATTAAAAAATGACTCATAATTTTTTCATTCAAGAAATTCCTTATATTTGTATAATTTTTTTTCCTTTCTATTATAAGGAATTTTTTGAATGAAAAAAATATGTCATGTTTTTAATAGCTTGAAAGTTGTTTTGTCCTTTGAACTATAAAGGACAAAATATAAGTATAAAATACAGGCATTACAAAAGGCAGTTATTTTTGTCGATAAAAATTATCTAAAAAAATATTCATCAGTTAAATGCAGCATTTAATGTTATTAAACTCAAGAGAGAAAAACAAAGGCCGCGCATTCGAATTTTATGTTTTATTTTTAAATATGCAAATTTTTTATCAGAGTTCTTGGCAAAGTCTTTAGGTAAGCAGTTTGAAGATTGTGAAATCTTTAGTGGATAAAAATAGATTTTTAAATTTAAGAGAAATTTCAAAAGTTTCTAAGATTTTAGATAAAGAGTATAATTCGAGACAAAAAAGATGTAGTTTTGCATCAAAATGGATGCTTTACTAACTCCGCAGTCAAACCTATTCAGACTATCTTCCTTTAATCTCCTCCTAATCTACCCATCTTGACCTTTGGGGAGGAAAATGCAGGAAAAAGTAATTATACCGTGCGGAGCGCAACTATCCCAGTAAGTAACATCTCTGAACTTCATCATAACAATAGCCATCTTGACTCACACATCAGTGTATCTATTTAAACACGATGTACGCAGAGTTCACCTTTAAAGAGTCGAGACGAAGTCATAAACTATCGAACTCATAACAATCAATTTATAAAATGGCCGACGAACGATGAAGCAGAAGTTAAGTAGATACATCAACTAATTAAAAGCACACAGCACTTTAAGAAGACATCTCCAGCCATAATATAGCACTATTGAAACGTCGTGGAAAACCAACACTGTTAGTAAAAAAAGACGAGACGAAACACGTAGACAAACACAGAGAAAGAAGGCAACGAGTGCAGGCGAAGAAGGACTTTGACTTTGATGGGGAAACTTTTAGAGTGCCGGAGGACCAAAAATCCCATATCTCTAGTGAAAAGATGGCCGAAAAAAAGAAAAACTTAAAAATTTTGAAGCCATAAAAATGGCGGAGGGGGGTAAAAATGGCGGAGGGGGACGGCGAAGAAGGAAGGAAACTTATTTCAATTTATATCAGCCGGGCGTTCGAATAACGCCTCATTACGCGATGCAAGGAGCAACTGCAGACAGTTCCAGAATGAGATCATCATGACGAAAGAACGCAGAGCCGATGTGTCGTAGACTCAAACGAGCGACGCCATCTGGCGGTGATCGAAAAACTATAATCTATGATCGTCATTCAAACGAAATGCGTGCTCATGTTTGCATGGAAGCAGATAACTGAAAAACGTGAATATGAACGGCAAAGAAAGATAAACATCGTAAAAAGGAATTAAAGATAGAATAACAGGAATGAATAAAAAGGTAAGTGAAATGACTTTATATATTGTTAATAAAAGAAATATTTTAATAAAAGAAATATTAATAAAGGAAATATATTTTAATAAAGGAAATACTTTAAGTGTTAAATAAATATAAAGAAAATATGCAGTGTTAAATAAATATAGAGGAATGCAGAGGAGATATATATCTGGACAGTGTCAAGACAGGAAAGAAATTCATAAAATTTTTCATATCATTTTCGAAAATTTCGGGAGTGGGGGACTGTAGCCCCATCAGCCCCCCCCCCCCTCCCCCTTGGGTATGCCCATGCCTCAACAGGTTCAGATAAGTTTTGCTTCGTTAATTCAAGTATAGTTTTCGAAAGGAAATATGGAGTGGCAATCTCTAAGACACCCTGTTGTGTTATGCGATATACAACAACTTATACACTTGCATACCATTTCATTGATCTTTTAACTTGAAACTGATAGTTTAATTCGTTTAAAACGTCCAATTGAATACTATTAAAAAATGTGTTTAAATCTGTAGCATTCTCCTCGTTAGAGTTGATTACAGTTTTAGTAAATATATTTAACGCATTTTGCATTTTAAAATGCTTAACCGCCTCAAAAAACATATCTTTTAAAGAGGATGAATTATCAATTTTGGATCTAACTCTGTATGAAGTTTTCAAATGATGTAAAAAATCGGACTAGTGATTGAATATTTCACTACGCTGTATACATTTATCCTTTTTGGAGGACTTGTGGATCTTCATGTGTTTTAATAAATCATACTTTCTTGAGAATGCTTCACCGCACGAACGCACGAATCACATTTATGTTGCGAAGGAATCTTTAAATGGGATAGTTTATGACGATTCAAAATAGTCTTTCTAGAGAATGCTTTTTAGCAGATGTCACATGCAAATTGTCTTTCTTCTGAATGAATCATCAAATGTTGTTTTAAATTGCCTTTTTGTGAAAAAGATTTGCTGCAAACAGTACACAAAAAAGGTGGCTTCTGTTTCTTCAGTTCTGATGAGGAGGATTCCGCTTCATTATCTGAAACGGGTTCTACTTTAGGTTGTACTATTAATCCCATCCCTTGATCTTTTAATCTTGATGAAAAAGATTGATCATTCAAACGTGATACATTATCGCCTAACATTGTAGAATGCCCATCTTAAAAACTAGCCATACTATCCTAAGTAAAAAAAACGTCTTCACACACTCATATAATAGCAAACAATAATGAAAAAGTCTCGTTCCATTCAATTTTATATAATCATAGGGGGCGCATGTTAAAAATTATTAAGATGGTGCAAATCATGTAATGTGATTGGTGCAAAAATTTCAGAAAAACACATGGCATAAAAAAGTATGTGTAGAAAGTTCACAGGAAGTGAATCAATCCAAAGGTATTTATGAAATGTTTAAAAAGTATATATTCATCGCTTTACGTTTTTGAATTCGTCATTCTAAGGTTTTACAAATTAAATTTATTATTTCAGTGAAATATATGACAAACCAATGGTTTAATTCATACTAAATTTATTAAACTGCATAAAAGAATGGGTTGAAGTGTAGCAGTAGTTTTAAAAATCATTAGAACTAGTGTAGAATCACCAAATAATTATCTATTGCAATAACAAACTATGAGTTGATTGAATTGATACTAATTTATAAACAGAAAGTCTTACAAATATTTCAAACTTTCATTTAAAATCTGTAAACAAGTGAAATAATCTCTTCAAAAATCAATGGTTATCAATATTTACATATTAGCTATCTTCTGTTGAAAAAAGCTGATTATACTTATCGGATATTTGTGAAAGATAGTGAGAAACTGTTGAAATGGGGTTTAGGAAGTGTATTTTAAATTTCAGACGATTAAATGGATATGATATGGTTCACAAGGAAAAGTACAATTTTTAAATTAGGTAAGAGGATTAATACTGGTAAAAACAATGTTTAATTCAAATTGTTTGGTAGCCTTCTAATCGATTTACAAAAATGAGTTGCTTATTAAAGAAATATCGAAAATTAATTGTAATCATTTCTTCAATTTAAACATAAATTGCATTAACTTCCCTAGTATAAGAAAGGGGGAGAGGTAGGCATTTTTAAAAAAATATATAGTGGTCAAAAGTAGATTAGAAAATGTTGTGGCGCAGTCTGTATAGTGAATAGCTTATCAGTTACAAAAAATGAAATTTGAATCGGAATTCACAGGTTCGAAACTATGGCTTGGAAAAATGATCAAACTCTCATACGCAAAATCGATAAAATCAATTAAACTAAAAATAAAAATCATATACATTAAAGGAATTCTCAAACTGAGCAGTTAAAATAGGTATTATTGAGTTATCTAAAGAACCGACCTCTCTTTGCACATACAGAAGGGGGAATACAATTTTTGGTTTTAAAACATCTAAAATCTAAGCATATAGACATAGTTTCTTGACTCGGTTAGTTAAGTCTTCAAAATATCATCGAACCTAGAGACTATTTTGCAGGTTCAAATCTTACCCAAAACTTGTGGAAAAAGTAAAATACTATCTTCAAAAATGTATTAAAACGATATCCTACAGATGTCAGCATCAAAAATTTTCTTCAGAAAACGTAAGAAATTTTCATTTTCATTTAAATTCTAAGACAGAAAAAAAAGAAAAAAAATAAGCTCCCACAAAATTAAGCCCCCCTAAAAAATTTAGGCCCCTCAAAATACCTTTCGAAAATACCTACATCTCTACGTTAAAGTATGATATTTCCATTTCTACTCTAAGTCGATTCGAAAAAAATAATAATAAATTAAGCCCCCTAAAAATAAGCCCCCCTAAAAAATAAGCCCATCGAAAAATTTAGCCCCTTCGTACTTTCTCTCGAAAAGATCTAACTCACTATGTTATAATATGATAGTTCCATTCTAACCCTAAATCAATTCGAAAAAAAAATTAAGCCCCCCTAAAAATAAGCCCCCTTAAAAAATTTAACCCCTCCAACTATAGGATAAGCCTCCCTTTCCACCCACAGGTGGATTCCATCCTCTTCCTCCATCCACAAGGTGGTTTACTCCCTCCTACTCAATCCGCAATCCGCCTGCTGAGGGCTAACTGTCCTTCTTCCCCTACTTCTGAGTGCAGTCTAAATTATGTTTTTGTATGGATCATCAAAAGATACATTTTCCTAATTGTATAATCCATAATATGGAAAAAACCAGTCAATTTCCTCTTTTATCATGTATTTTATTTTTGGGTACCGTAAAATCTTATTTTTTTATAATTCGTCGATTTTTTTATATTTACTTCTTTTTATCTTTTTCAGTAGAATCATCTATTTTAAAATTCTTTTCATCTTGCACTTGTTTGAAAATATAATACTTTTTAGTGAACATTCTTTTTGGGGGAAGTTGTGATAAATAAATTTTGTTGAAATGGCGATCGCTTATAACTCAATAGGTAATTGATTGATCGAAAAATGGAAAACACAGTTCCATTCCAAATCGCTTCCCTAGTCACATTTTCCAATTTTATATCTTTCCGTTAAAAAATGAATTAGTAAATATGTCAAAACGTTTTGCGGTCGTTGAGCAAAGCAATTGAGAACTGCCTTAAGGGGTCAATCCATTTCAAATGGTCCAGAAAATCTTTTATTCGTTGCTCGACCGTTTTTAAAATATCTGACATTTTTTTGGAACAACCCTAACATGATGGAAGTTCAAAATGACTATTATTTTAATTTTATTAAGTTTTGTTTGTGCATGGCGGCCATCTTTGTTTCGCCGTCTGCAGCAATTTTTTCACATGAAGGGTTTACGGAATTGTAAATAATTCATCGTCTATTTCTCCAATTCAAGTGCGGATTAAAGCAATTTGTACAGAATACTATGGGCTAAAAATCTGGTAATAGAGTAGCATCCGAAAATAAATCCTTAATGGTGAAATTTAAGCATAAATATTCTGTTTTTTTCCAAAAATTTTCTAACAAGGAAAACTGTGAACATGACATAATTTTTTTTACAAGTAGACCGAAAGAACTTGTACTCACGCGCCAAGTTCAAAATCTGGGACTTGCCTTCTCTTCTCTAAAAAAAATCCCAAATTTTTCAAAAATGTCAAAAATGGCACTTTTGAGGCTTTGATATCTCTGATGGAGCACGAGATAAAAATATGAAGGTCTGGTTTCTGACAGTATTGTATGATGGTGTAATGCACAAGAAATTTCAGGATGGAGATTTGACTACAAGCTGAGATATGGCAACACTGTAAAAAAACGGACTAAAAAACGGAAATACTACTGGCAATCTAGACGACAGTACTATTTCCGTTTTTTTTACGGAATTTTTACCCATAAATTACAGAAAATTTTCCGTTTTTCTGATTAAAAACGGAAACTTTTCTGTAATTTATGGGTAAAAATTCCGTAAAAAAACGGAAATAGTACTGGCGTCTAGATTGCCAGTAGTATTTCCGTTTTTTAGTCCGTTTTTTTTTTTTACAGTGAAGGACAACATGTCAAAACAATACTGCCAGGCTATTGTTTTGTTGTAGTCACAGATAAGTATTTATCTCAGAGTGTCATTTAAATTAATTTTTTTGATCATCTTTAAATATTAGTAACAGAAAATAAAGCTTTTTGCAAAGCTTAGCAAATGATTAAAAAAATAATTATACCTAAGGCCATACATTTTGTATAGTTTAAGTAATTTTTGTTGTAAGTAATTTTAGTAACTAAAAGAAACCTCAGCACTTTTACATAAAGAAAAAAAAATATTTTTATACAAGACCTGAGACAAAAACAGAATAGGGAAAGAGAAAAGCTGTTAATGTTGTCATACTTGTTGAGACGTGATCAAACGTGTCAAAACACATTCTTACTTGTTGGTTTAACCCCTTAATTCTCACTCCCGTCATATTCACGGGCTGTACCTTTTTTTCAGTTTATTCAGATTTGTTTGATTCACACCAGTTTTATAGAATAGTGTAATTGACTTTATTATGGTAAAATTTTACCTGCCATTAAACAAGGTGACGATTTCTTTTTCAAAAAAGTGGTGCCAATAAGCAATATGAATTTTTAAACCGTAATTTAATGCGACCGTTAAGGGGTTAAAAACACAATTTTGATATTTCTCAAAATTTTATTTGTAGGAACCAAGTCTTGTCATCTCTATATAACTTGATTGAAGATGTTGGCCCTGCTGGCTCATAGAAATAAACTTTGAAATCACCATGTGCAAGTCTCACTTCATTAATAATTCCTAGATTACTTGGACAAAAATGTCATTTTTCAGCAGTATAAATTTTGAAAGGGCTTTGGATACCTTTACTTCCTGAAAATTACTTGAGGCAGATGCATGATAACATCGTATAATGTTTCATTTACAGGAACATACTTATGGTAGGAATAAGTTTCAGGGACTGGCAAGCAGCATTAAAATTGTGGTTTTTAAACCAACAAGCAGGAATGTGTTTTGACACGTTTGATCATGTCTCAACAAAATGACAACATTAACAGCTTTTTTCTTTCCCTATTCTGTTTTTGTCTCAGGTCTTGTATAAAAATATTTTTTTTCTTTATGTAAAAGTGTTGAGGTTTCTTTTAGTTATTAAAATTACAACAAAAATTACTGAAACCATACAAAATGTAGGCCTTAGGCATAATTATTATTTAAATTAATTCGTAAGCTTTGCAAAAGACTTTATTTTCTGTTACTATTATTTAAAGATAATAATAAAAAAAATTAAATGACACTCTGAGATAAATATTTACTTGTGACTGCAACAAAACAGTAGTTTGGCAGTATTATTTTGACATGTTGCCCTTGCCATATCTCAGGTTGTAGTCAAATCTCCATCCTGAAATTTCTTGTGCATTACACTACCATATAATACTCTCAGAAAACAGAACTTCATATTTTTATCTCGTGCCCCACCAGAGATATCAAAGCCTCAAAAGTGCGATTTTTGACATTTTTGAAAAATTTGGGATTTTTTTTAGTGAAGAGAAAGCAAGTCTCAGATCTAGAACTTGACGTGTAAGTACAAGTACTTTCGGCCTATTTGTAAAAAAAAAAAAAAAAAATTATGTCATGTTGACAGTTTTCCTTGATAGAAAAATTTCCTTTTGTAAACGGACAAATTTTGAAAAAAAAAACAGAAACTTTATGCTTAAATTTCACCAATAAGCAGTTAGTTTCGGAAACTACTCTATTACCAAATTTTTAGCTCAATGTATTCTATACAAATTGCTTTAATCCACACTTGAATTGGAGAAATAAACGATGAATTATTTCTAATTATGTAAACTCTTCATGTGAAAAAATTGCTCCAGACGATGAAACAAAGATGCCCGCCATGCACAAACAAAAATTAACAAAATTAAAATAAGAGTCATTTTGAACTTTCATCATGTTAGGGTTGTTGTACCAAAAATGTCAGATTTTTATAAAATGGTCGAGCAACCAGTGCTGGACCACTTGAAATGGATTGAACCATATACATATTCCAGAGAAAAGAAAAATTTAGACTCTATAGAGTCTAAATTAAATATGAACATATATGTTCATATTTAATTTTAAAGAAATCACAACGGATAAAAAAAAAAAAAAATACACATTCTTAATATTTAGATCATGCTTAGAACTTATTTTAAAAAGATGTGAGTTTATAAGCATTGTTTTTGAAGTGGAAAAATTAAAAATATTTTATAACAACAGGACTTTGGAAAAATAGCAATAATTTACGGAAAAGTACGGTAAAAAGATAAGAATTTGTATTTAAAATTAGAATTAAAATGAAATCAAACATTGTTAAACATATAACATTCACCTTTTAAAAAGTTATTAATAAACCTCTAAAAGTAACTAAAATACAATAAACAATAACGTTTAAAATACTCAATTATTGCCATAAGTGATAAACATAAATTTTAAAAAAGGCAAAATACCTTTATTTATTTACCTTTTGACATGTTTCATTGCATGAGACTTCAACATTCTCAAGAAAATAAAATGATAAAAATATTTTCGCGAAATTTCAAATCGAAAAACTAGTAAACAAAAACATTTTATTATTTTTTTTAATTTACAATAACGTTTAATTAGTTTTAAATTCACATAAGCAATAAATACTGAGATCTAAAGATCTAAAATTTGAATTATACATGAAAAAAGAACGTAATTAACGTACATCATATGAATTATTAAAACACCGTATTTTATGGAAGGAACGCCGCACCTGTCGTAAGCGCCACACTCCTCAAAATTGGTCTGAGTAAGCTTTAAAATATCGTAATCGCCGCACCCGTCGTAAGCGCCGCACTCCTCAAAATAGGTCTGAGTAAGCTTTAAAATATCGTAATCGCCACACCTGTGGGAACTCTACTTTTGCCGACAGTGTCTCATTGACCTAACTTTAATCAAAATGTTCTGAACAGTGTAGGGTGCCTCATTTTTAATAACTTAAGATTCTAAAATTTTATTTAATATTTAAATCAGGTTTTAAATATTTTTATGTAATTTTTAAATTAAGGAGACGTCAACTGGAATTAAATTCATACAGAGCGCGGGACGCGGACCTCCCTCCTTAGGCGTTCCCCATTTTTATAATTGTTCGGCGCAACTTAGTACTCTTTTTATGACGCTTTTTACGTCGCATTCACTTTAGCTCTTTTTTGGTTTATATTAGAAGCTCCCAAATTCTAAGTGGAAGAGTTGTAAATTTTCTTTGTCCACCTTTTTGATTTGGTATCATCATCGGAAATGTCACCGTTTTCATTACCGGCAAGGTCAGAAAGTTTCGCGTTATTGAGCAGGGGACTTGAGAATAGTCTTTAGGCTGTTCTCAAATCCAAAAGGGTAACATTCTGACATGTTTTAATTTATTTTTGTTCGGAAATGCAGAAAACTAGCAGGTGTTGTTGCTCAGAAACTATGTAATCGAGCTATTTTTTCCGTTTTTTTTGCAAACGCAATAGATCTTTCCGAAAATAGTCTCAAAGATGACGTTTTGAACCGAAGTTCCCGAAGAAATCAGAAAAACCAGTCCGTGAAGGGCGAAAATCGTCTTTGTCACGTGACCAAAATCACTTATAAATGAATAGGTAATTTATTGATCCAAAAATGGAAAAAACAGTTCCATTCCAAATCGCTTGCATGACCACGCTTTCCAATTTTATATCTTTCCGCTAAAAAATGAATTTGTGAATATGTCAAAACGTTTTGCGCTTGTTGAGCAGAGCAGTTAAGAACAGCCTTAAAGAACTTTACTTTATCCCAAGTTTACGCGCACGAAAAAAAAATCGTAAACGACGCACTTGACAAAAAAAAAAAAAAAAAAAAAAAAAAAAAAAAAAAAACCTTTCTAACTCGTAAACGCCGCGGTGTTTCTTCCATAAAATACGGTAATACAACTTTATGGGTATACTTGAAAAGAAAGAAATAATATTAATTGATTAATACTTTGTTTAAGGGGTCTCAAAACTCGTAAAATTGGAAAAAAAGAGACAAAGAGACCATTTTCAACATTTAATATCTTAAATTGTATATGATTTTAAAACACAATTTTTACTGGAGATGATAGATATAAGTACCGTATTTTCGCGCGTATCCGCCGCACCTCGGAAAACTCGATTTCCAACCAGAATTTATTTTAAATAAAATGTGACTTACTTCTGCTTTGCACTTATTTGGCTTCTTTTTTTCAATTTAATTTCCGGTTTGAAAAAGACTTAACTAAGCCGCGGCGGATACGCGGGAAATTACGGTATGTTCTTTCATTTCATGTAGTAAAAGAAAATAGCAAGATGCAAGAGGACTCCAAAGTGTGAGACATTTGACGAGCAGAAAATCGGTATAACAGTTTACGCGCAGGATTGCAAAATAAATATTGAATCTAGAATGAAATTTTTGTTGCTTAAACTTATATTTCAGATTGTAATAATTTCCCGGAACCCAAATAACTTTGTATTTAAAGCACTTTTGTATTTAGCTATTAAAAAATTCTCAAAATTTCAACAGTATAATCACCTAAAAAAATATTTGTTTGAACAAATAAAAGGAAAGTTTAGGTTCAGTTTATACAGATTGACATGAAACATACGTTTTGAAAATTTTACGAAAAAATATTCAGAAGTTTTTGAGATATCGTGCACGTTATGCCGTATCATTTGACGAAAATCGCGGATTCTTAAAAATTAAAAAAAGCTGAAATCCGCCATTTGGCGGAAAAGTGACATCCCTGTGCGATTAGATCTAATTTTTCGATAATTAATATTTATTGCGAGGTTTTGTGCTATTTCATAATTCTTAAATTCATGAAAATGGACATACGAAGAATTTTCAGTTTAATTTGTTCTCAAATTACCTGCTCAACAAAGCGGAACTTTCTGACACATTTTTAAGCGTAAAAGCATAAAATTGGCAGGCCTCACTGTTAAAATGGCTTGAAATCGAATAGAGTTTTCGATTGTTTCATAATTAAATACTTGTCGAAATATAAAATATAAAGCCATTCTTTCCAGGTGACAAGTTTTTCTCCTTCCTCGCGCTGTCGCGTGGAGAACTCGGTTCAAAACATCCACTTTGACAGCAATTTCTGAAAGATCTTTCGTGTTTACCAAAAAATGGAAAATGTCTTTCGATCACATAGTTTCTGAATAACAATATTAGCCAATTTCTTGCTTTTCCGAACAAAAATTAATTAAATTTTCGCGCTGCCGCGATGATTTGCGAACAGCCTTAAGGGGAGAAGTGGGAAGTATTAGGTGAAAATTAGCCAAATTTGCCAAAATTATAGCATTTTCAAAAGTTTATTACGGGGCTAAGGCGTAGTACTCACATACACCTAACCCCCCAATTGCGTACACCCTGGAAATAGGTTGAATCTTTTCGATAATATGTGTCACACAGATTTTTAAAATTAAAGGGGTATGGAAAGAAAGAAAATGCTCTTTTTTTTTTACTTACACTCATAATATATCCAGATACAATTGGTGGGTCTGTTCCCACTGATGCACTGCTTTGCCCATTTTCTTCTGACGATTTTTTCTAAAAATAAAAAATCCTTATTGAAATTTCTGATATTACATAAATAATTTTTCTTTTATTTACACATAAAACAGGAATCAAAGTCTTTTTTCCTATTACACATTAATGCTCACACTTAATGATTACAAATCTACTTTTTTTTTATTGTCTACCGAAATACGTAAATTCCTGAGAGTTTTGAAATATAACATGCATATAATTTTAAAATCCAATTTCTGAGAGTAGGGGAAGAAGGACAGTTAGCCCTCAGCAGGCGGATTGCGGAGGAGGGAGTAATCCACCTTGTGGATGGAGGAGGAGAGTGGAATCCACCTGTCGGTGGAAAGGGAGGCTTATCCTATAGTTGGAAGGGTTAAATTTTTTGAGGGGGCTTATTTTTAGGGGGGCTTATTTTTTTTTTCGAATTGATTTAGGGTTAGAATGGAACTATCATATTATAACGTAGTGAGTTAGATCTTTTCGAGAGAAAGTATGAAGGGGCTAAATTTTTCGATGGGCTTATTTTTTAGGGAGGGGGTTTATTTTTAGGGGGCTTAATTTATTATTATTTTTTTCGAATCGACTTAGAGTAGAAATGGAAATATCATACTTTAACGTAGAGATGTAGGTATTTTCGAAAGGTATTTTGAGGGGCCTAAATTTTTTATGGGGGCTTAATGTTGAGGGAGCTTAATTTTTTTTTCTTGTCTTAGAATTTAAATGAAAATGAAAATTTCTTACGTTCTCTGAAGAAAATTTTTGATGCTGTCATCTGTAGGATATCATTTTAATATATTTTTGAAGATAGTATTTTACTTTTCCACACGTTTTGGGTAAGGTTTGAACCTGCAAAATAGTCTCTTGGTTCAATAATATGTTGAAGACTTAACTAATCGAGTCAAGAAACTATGTCTATATTGATGTCATTAAATTAATGACAAGGATTAAATTAGCAGAGTTTAATTAAAAGCACGATGAAAGCTAACGCTGATAGTCCCGATAAAGTATTAAATAGTTATGAAAAGAAAAGAAACGTATGGTGGCGAAATAAAAACAAAGTAAGTTTAAAAACAAACTAACGTTTATTAACTAAAATATAAAATAAGTTTAAATATAGTTCAAACAATAAACCAAATCTTTAAATTCAATGAACACATTTAAGCGGTCAGATTAAATATAAATACATATCCAGAAAACCAACTAACAATAAAAGAAAACTGAACTCATAACAATAAAGAAATGAAAATGATCACAGAATGACCGGTCCTCCTCAAAGTTCCATGTTGTTCACAAACATCTAATACGCCGATGAATTAAACTGAAATACAGTTAATCATATATCCGTGCCGAAACAACTCCAGGAAAAATACTTCTCTATAGATGAAGATGCGTTGTAAATAACAATTAGGTGAAACGTCAAAATGTAGATGCCGATAACAAGTAGCGAGTAAAACATCTCTGAACTTCATCATAACAATAGCCATCTTGACTCACACATCAGTGTATCTATTTAAACACGATGTACGCAGAGTTCACCTTTAAAGAGTCGAGACGAAGTCATAAACTATCGAACTCATAACAATCAATTTATAAAATGGCCGACGAACGATGAAGCAGAAGTTAAGTAGATACATCAATTAATTAAAAGCACACCGCACTTTAAGAAGACATCTCCAGCCATAATATAGCACTATTGAAACGTCGTGGAAAACCAACACTGTTTGTAAAAAAAGACGAGACGAAACACGTAGACAAACACAGAGAAAGAAGGCAACGAGTGCAGGCGAAAAAGGAAGGAAACTTATTTCAATTTATATCAGCCGGGCGTTCGAATAACGCCTCATTACGCAATGCAAGGAGCAACTGCAGACAGTTCCAGAATGAGATAATCATGACGAAAGAACGCAGAGCCGATGTGTCGTAGACTCAAACGAGCGACGCCATCTGGCGGTGATCGAAAAACTATAATCTATGATCGTCATTCAAACGAAATGCGTGCTCATGTTTGCATGGAAGCAGATAACTGAAAAACGTGAATATGAACGGCAAAGAAAGATAAACATCGTAAAAAGGAATTAAAGATAGAATAACCGGAATGAATAAAAAGGTAAGTGAAATGACTTTATATATTGTTAATAAAAGAAATATTTTAATAAAAGAAATATTAATAAAGGAAATATATTTTAATAAAGGAAATACTTTAAGTGTTAAATAAATATAAAGAAAATATGCAGTGTTAAATAAATATAGAGGAATGCAGAGGAGATATATATCTGGACAGTGTCAAGACAGGAAAGAAAATCAGAAAATTTTTCATATCATTTTCGAAAATTTCGGGAGTGGGGGACTGTAGCCCCATCAGCCCCGCCCCCCCCCCCCTTGGGTATGCCCATGCCTCAACAGGTTCAGATAAGTTTTGCTTCTTTAATTCAAGTATAGTTTTCGAAAGGGAATGTGGAGTGGCAATCTCTAAGACACCCTGTTGCGTTATGCGATATACAACAACTTATACACTTGCATACCATTTCATTGATCTTTTAGCTTGAAACTGATAGTTTAATTCGTTTAAAACGTCCAATTGAATACTATTAAAAAATGTGTTTAAATCTGTAGCATTCTCCTCGTTAGAGTTGATTACAGTTTTAGTAAATATATTTAACGCATTTTGCATTTTAAAATGCTTAACCGTCTCAAAAAACATATCTTTTAAAGAGGATGAATTATCAATTTTGGATCTAACTCTGTATGAAGTTTTCAAATGATGTAAAAAATCGGACTAGCGATTGAATATTTCACTACGCTGTATACATTTATCCTTTTTGGAGGACTTGTGGATCTTCATGTGTTTTAATAAATCATACTTTCTTGAGAATGCTTCACCGCACGAACGCACGAATCACATTTATGTTGCGAAGGAATCTTTAAATGGGATAGTTTATGACGATTCAAAATAGTCTTTCTAGAGAATGCTTTTTAGCAGATGTCACATGCAAATTGTCTTTCTTCTGAATGAATCATCAAATGTTGTTTTAAATTGCCTTTTTGTGAAAAAGATTTGCTGCAAACAGTACACAAAAAAGGTGGCTTCTGTTTCTTCAGTTCTGATGAGGAGGATTCCGCTTCATTATCTGAAACGGGTTCTACTTTAGGTTGTACTATTAATCCCATCCCTTGATCTTTTAATCTTGATGAAAAAGATTGATCATTCAAACGTGATACATTATCGCCTAACATTGTAGAATGCCCATCTTAAAAACTAGCCATACTATCCTAAGTAAAAAAAAGTCTTCACACACTCATATAATAGCAAACAATAATGAAAAAGTCTCGTTCCATTCAATTTTATATAATCATAGGGGACGCATGTTAAAAATTATTAAGATGGTGCAAATCATGTAATGTGATTGGTGCAAAAATTTCAGAAAAACACATGGCATAAAAAAGTATGTGTAGAAAGTTCACAGGAAGTGAATCAATCCAAAGGTATTTATGAAATGTTTAAAAAGTATATATTCATCGCTTTACGTTTTTGAATTCGTCATTCTAAGGTTTTACAAATTAAATTTATTATTTCAGTGAAATATATGACAAACCAATGGTTTAATTCATACTAAATTTATTAAACTGCATAAAAGAATGAGTTGAAGTGTAGCAGTAGTTTTAAAAATCATTAGAACTAGTGTAGAATCACCAAATAATTATCTATTGCAATAACAAACTATGAGTTGATTGAATTGATACTAATTTATAAACAGAAAGTCTTACAAATATTTCAAACTTTCATTTAAAATCTGTAAACAAGTGAAATAATCTCTTCAAAAATCAATGGTTATCAATATTTACATATTAGCTATCTTCTGTTGAAAAAAGCTGATTATACTTATCGGATATTTGTGAAAGATAGTGAGAAACTGTTGAAATGGGGTTTAGGAAGTGTATTTTAAATTTCAGACGATTAAATGGATATGATATGGTTCACAAGGAAAAGTACAATTTTTAAATTAGGTAAGAGGATTAATACTGGTAAAAACAATGATTAATTCAAATTGTTTGGTAGCCTTCTAATCGATTTACAAAAATGAGTTGCTTATTAAAGAAATATCGAAAATTAATTGTAATCATTTCTTCAATTTAAACATAAATTGCATTAACTTCCCTAGTATAAGAAAGGGGGAGAGGTAGGCATTTTTAAAAAATATATAGTGTTCAAAAGTAGATTAGAAAATGTTGTGGCGCAGTCTGTATAGTGAATAGCTTATCAGTTACAAAAAATGAAATTTGAATCGGAATTCACAGGTTCGAAACTATGGCTTGGAAAAATGATCAAACTCTCATACGCAAAATCGATAAAATCAATTAAACTAAAAATAAAAATCATATACATTAAAGGAATTCTCAAAGTGAGCAGTTAAAATAGGTATTATTGAGTTATCTAAAGAACCGACCTCTCTTTGCACATACAGAAGGGGGAATACAATTTTTGGTTTTAAAACATCTAAAATCTAAGCATATAGACATAGTTTCTTGACTCGGTTAGTTAAGTCTTCAAAATATCATCGAACCTAGAGACTATTTTGCAGGTTCAAACCTTACCCAAAACTTGTGGAAAAAGTAAAATACTATCTTCAAAAATGTATTAAAACGATATCCTACAGATGTCAGCATCAAAAATTTTCTTCAGAAAACGTAAGAAATTTTCATTTTCATTTAAATTCTAAGACAGAAAAAAAAGAAAAAAATTAAGCTCCCACAAAATTAAGCCCCCCTAAAAAATTTAGGCCCCTCAAAATACCTTTCGAAAATACCTACATCTCTACGTTAAAGTATGATATTTCCATTTCTACTCTAAGTCGATTCGAAAAAAATAATAATAAATTAAGCCCCCTAAAAATAAGCCCCCCTAAAAAATAAGCCCATCGAAAAATTTAGCCCCTTCATACTTTCTCTCGAAAAGATCTAACTCACTATGTTATAATATGATAGTTCCATTCTAACCCTAAATCAATTCGAAAAAAAAAATTAAGCCCCCCTAAAAATAAGCCCCCTCAAAAAATTTAACCCTTCCAACTATAGGATAAGCCTCCCTTTCCACCCACAGGTGGATTCCATCCTCTTCCTCCATCCACAAGGTGGTTTACTCCCTCCTACTCAATCCGCAATCCGCCTGCTGAGGGCTAACTGTCCTTCTTCCCCTACTTCTGAGTGCAGTCTTAAATTATGTTTTTGTATGGATCATCAAAAGATTCATTTTCCTAATTGTATAATCCATAATATGGAAAAAACCAGTCAATTTCCTCTTTTATCATGTATTTTATTTTTGGGTACCGTAAAATCTTATTTTTTTATAATTCGTCGATTATTTTATATTTACTTCTTTTTATCTTTTTCAGTAGAATCATCTATTTTAAAATTCTTTTCATCTTGCACTTGTTTGAAAATATAATACTTTTTAGTGAACATTCTTTTTGGGGGAAGTTGTGATAAATAAATTTTGTTGAAATGGCGATCGCTTATAACTCAATAGGTAATTGATTGATCGAAAAATGGAAAACACAGTTCCATTCCAAATCGCTTCCCTAGTCACATTTTCCAATTTTATATCTTTCCGTTAAAAAATGAATTAGTAAATATGTCAAAACGTTTTGCGGTCGTTGAGCAAAGCAATTGAGAACTGCCTTAAGGGGTCAATCCATTTCAAATGGTCCAGAAAATCTTTTATTCGTTGCTCGACCGTTTTTAAAATATCTGACATTTTTTTGGAACAACCCTAACATGATGGAAGTTCAAAATGACTATTATTTTAATTTTATTAAGTTTTGTTTGTGCATGGCGGCCATCTTTGTTTCGCCGTCTGCAGCAATTTTTTCACATGAAGGGTTTATGGAATTGTAAATAATTCATCGTCTATTTCTCCAATTCAAGTGCGGATTAAAGCAATTTGTACAGAATACTATGGGCTAAAAATCTGGTAATAGAGTAGCATCCGAAAATAAATCCTTAATTGTGAAATTTAAGCATAAAGATTCTGTTTTTTTCCAAAATTTTTCTAACAAGGAAAACTGTGAACATGACATGATTTTTTTTACAAGTAGACCGAAAGAACTTGTACTCACGCGCCAAGTTCAAAATCTGGGACTTGCCTTCTCTTCTCTAAAAAAAATCCCAAATTTTTCAAAAATGTCAAAAATGGCACTTTTGAGGCTTTGATATCTCTGATGGAGCACGAGATAAAAATATGAAGGTCTGGTTTCTGACAGTATTGTATGATGGTGTAATGCACAAGAAATTTCAGGATGGAGATTTGACTACAAGCTGAGATATGGCAACACTGTAAAAAAAACGGACTAAAAAACGGAAATACTACTGGCAATCTAGACGCCAGTACTATTTCCGTTTTTTTTACGGAATTTTTACCCATAAATTACAGAAAATTTTCCGTTTTTCTGATTAAAAACGGAAACTTTTCTGTAATTTATGGGTAAAAATTCCGTAAAAAAACGGAAATAGTACTGGCGTCTAGATTGCCAGTAGTATTTCCGTTTTTTAGTCCGTTTTTTTTTTTTTTACAGTGAAGGACAACATGCCAAAACAATACTGCCAGGCTATTGTTTTGTTGTAGTCACAGATAAGTATTTATCTCAGAGTGTCATTTAAATTTATTTTTTTGATCATCTTTAAATATTAGTAACAGAAAATAAAGCTTTTTGCAAAGCTTAGCAAATGATTAAAAAAATAATTATACCTAAGGCCATACATTTTGTATAGTTTAAGTAATTTTTGTTGTAAGTAATTTTAGTAACTAAAAGAAACCTCAGCACTTTTACATAAAGAAAAAAAAAAATATTTTTATACAAGACCTGAGACAAAAACAGAATAGGGAAAGAGAAAAGCTGTTAATGTTGTCATACTTGTTGAGACGTGATCAAACGTGTCAAAACACATTCTTACTTGTTGGTTTAACCCCTTAATTCTCACTC